>JALIZH010027663.1:0-69781 GCA_030522465.1 Rhipicephalus appendiculatus
CAGGTTACTGTATAGGTCGCAAGAACTACTACAGAGCAAAAGGTAATAACGCAATGCTAAGCGAAGCAAACCAGAGGTACAGAAAAGAGTGCACTTTTCCTGTGCCTACGAATTGCATTGCATTATCACCTTTCGAGCAGTATGAACCAATTAGCCCAACATGTTTCATTAAACTACTACAGGCTGGAACATTTCATTGGAGACTATTTTTCCTGACGAAAGGGGAATGTAGCTTTCTCAAAAACTTCCCATCCTCTTCACTTTCACTGCAAGATATTCAAGCAAACAAATTCACCTGCCTTCGGCATTTAGTGAGCAGTGCCGAAACGTCTTCGCTGTTCGCTGTCGCTAACATTTCCCGCTCAATGTGACACTACAAAAGTCGTTGATAATCTAGCGTTGAAACGTCGTCTCGCGTCTTCTGCCTCCACATTTCCAGATGTCTGGTGCGCACAGTCTAGCGTGTTTGTACCGCTGGGAACGAGCGTTCAAGCCAGCAGCACGCAGCTGCGCCGGCCCTTCAGCCACCCGTCTTGGATCTAGCTTTGGCTTTTGTCGGCTTCAAGTGCAGCTTGAAGCCACCGAAAAAGTAGGCACAGGCCTGCTTTGATTTGTACAGTTTTGCAAATGCTGAAGTCGTCTGCTTCCTTTTCTCTCTCTCGCAATAAAGAAACGAGTTGTTGAGGTCGACGACAGCCTGTAGAGAGGAGACAAAAAACAGTGATGTGTTCTTTTTGTTTTTGTACACAGAGTTACCTGTTTTGTCTTTCAGTGCGTATGCATGGCGTGTTGTATCTATAAAGGTCAGAGTGAGTGAACATTTCTTTGCTCTTTTCTTGTTTTCTTAATTTAGGGCTTTTTGTAGTGAGAAATGACGCCCTCTTGTACACAGACAAACACGTGCTGGCGAAACTACTGTTTTTGACGCATTTGTTGTAAATAGGTGAGAACCATGCATTGTACGTTAGGAGCGGGAGAGTAAATATATATTTGAAAATTTTGCACAATTTTCGTCTCCTGTCTTGCTTGCTTTCGATGTCTGCTGAGATGGTAGCCGCAGATTTGCACACTTTCTGAAAGGACACTGAAAAAAGGAAAAACGTATGGGAGCTTCACTACTGCGAAACCTGAGGAAGTGCATACACTCGAACCTCGATATAACGAACCCGGATATAACGAAATATCGCTTATAACGAAGTAAATGAATACACTTGCAATAGTGTTGTAAGTAAATGAATACACTTGCAACCAGGTGTGCTACCCCCTGGCTACGCCACTGCTCTGACTACTCGTCGTCTTGCCCATCAGCCTCAGTTATTGCATCCCACGCCTCAGATATAGGCGTATGTGTTTTAGAAGCGAAGCAGAAGATGAAGACGACGGGGACGAAGAGAGCGCGTACCGGTTCATGATGCTGAGTTTTCCGGTGACACGGCACAAACTACTGCGAGCTACAACAGCTTTGTTAAAAATCGATTTCACTGCGCTTGCCTATGAGTGTCTCTACAGAACAATTTGGTTCTGTACAAGCATAGGTGTGCACGGTGATAATCATGAAGTAATTTGATGTGCGTGCTCCCCTCGGCGTCCTGCCTCTGGTCCCCGGCCTTTCAGGAGTAAATGTGGAACATAAACAGTTCACACAACGCAACATTACAGGGTCCCTGGCGGCCATTTTCGCCGAAAACCTGCATGGACCCTAATGATGCACCCTAAACAACGAAAAGAGATAGGGTCCCACTGAGAAATAGTATGGGGCAGACTTGGCAAACCCTTTAGGTTATAAGGGGTAGGGGGGGGTCGCCCTCCTGATCCCCCCTTCTCCTTTTCTCGCGCGCCTATGGAGACAATTCCTCACTAGAAATAATTACAGGCACCAACAGAAACAGCGAAATGTAATGTCACCCTGCTCAACCCAGGCATCCTGACTTCAGTGGCGTAACCAGAAATTTGTGCGGGAGGGTGGGGGGGGGGGGGGGCTGTTGTACAACCATTTTTCATCGCCGCGCCATTTTGAGGGTACGTGCTGTCTGCGTCGGCGTGCAAGAGTGTTCCGGAGATCTCTAGTCCAAGTTGCCGTGCGGATCTCGGATCCAGCGGGCACGTGGTGTGGCGCGAGCCGATGGGGCTCTGAACTGAGGGCTCCACCCAACGAGGACGATCCTTTAGGCCTGCATAAATAAAAGTTTATTTCTCTCTCGGACACAGCGCGTGCAGCGATTTTTTTTTTTTTTTTTTGCGAGTGCGCGGACCTGGAAAATTTCGACCCCTCCGCAAGCGCTCCTCGCGGATGACGTCAAGTGCATGAGCAGCATCACATCCAAAAGCGAAAAATCTTAGGGGGGTAGTGTTCGAACGTCATCCCTCCCCCCCCTTCTCCCTTTCCGGGTGCGCCAGTGACTGAGTGCGTGAAGTGGCGAGGCCATCAGACCTCTCTACCGGAGAGCCAACGGTATTCCCGGACTAGAGGATCCGCTCTGCATGACTTTTTAGAAGTCTGGCAAATAGTTTTTCCCACTTTTCTTTTCTGGTGAGGAAAGTATGGAGGCAAGATTAAGGAAAACCGAGTTCTCAAATATGAATTAATCAGTCTACACTGGTTTACATTCACCGATTACTATAAAACTCTGAGCATATGTTCTCTTCGGCACCCTGATGATATATGCCAAATTATACAGCCGTAACTCACTTAGCTTTTTAGAAAACGAATTTCAAAAATTGGTAGCCGATTCCGAAACACGCCTGTAAACGCGGGCCACCCTGGTATGTGACGTAACGTGCCTACCCCGTCTCGCCCATGGTCTCGCCCAGCAGGCGGATGCAGCGCGCGCTTTCTTCTACGAGGCGACCACGACGCGAGCATATTTGTTGGGTTTTGTCAGCTGCATAACGCGTTAGTCGTCGTTGACATCGGGTCCTACAGTAAGCCCGCACAATACTGAGCAACGACGAGATCAATGCGGGGGCACGTCAGCTGCTCGACACGCCGGCGGGTCGAAATCAAAAGGCGATGCTTCCGCGCTCAGATAGCAGCTGCACTCATCGCTGAACTCGTCACTGGTAAGTTCAGACGGGCTGGCACAGCTTGATTCAGCTTCGGATGACATCGCCAGCTTGCTTTTCGCGCGATGGAAGAAGCACGCGTTCTGTGTTTACACCCTAGCCAGCCGTGGCGGCGTGTAGCGGATTTCGTGGCGTCATCGCATACCCAGCACGGAGCAGCTCCCTGTTTCGGTTGCGGTTTTGACTAATCTTTGATTGCTTATATAAACTTATTGACGAGTCTCTCAGTAAAACGAACCACCCTAGCTAACACAGGACTGTTAATACTATTTGAAAGCGGCATTATCCCAATATGGTCGAAAATACGCCGGAGTTCCCCTTTAAAGGGACCCTGAAACGGTTTTGACGATTTTGTACAAACACATTGAGCCAGTAGAACAAGTCCTAAGGCTCATTTACAGACTAATTTAAGCTCTCTGAGTACACTGTGTAATTGATTACAACGCTATAAAGCTGCGAATCGCTGCAGATCACTGCTGCTCAGCCCAACGCGTTTTCAACCGCCCCTCCCGAGTATGACACGCATTCTGCGCACGATCTGATTGGCTGCGGTGTGCGCGCACGAAAAATTGGCTGGTAGGGTGGCGGCACCTGTCGGAGCAGATATAAACCACTCCGCGATGTCTTTGTTGCCAGACGGCGTGCGTGCTGCCGGGCGCACTGGGCTATGGCCTCCGAGATGCACGCAACCTGTCGGCGTGCAATCTCGGAGGTCATCACTGGGCGAAGCTCAAATCGTCGAGTGTGCTCACGTGAGCTCTGCGATCGCCAGCACTTGGCAAATTTGAAGGGAAGGCCGTCAACACATTTGGCATTACATTGTGCACGTTGTTCATTGAATTCATGTAGTCCTTTGTGCAATCAATGGCGCGATTTTTGTACGCATTCCAAATAAGAACGGGGGCGTTCCTGTTCTTAACCTGGCTAAACGTCACAAACACGTGACTGTCGTGAGCGCACGTTCCGATCCAAGTCAAGCCGTCTGACAGCCATTATAATCCGCTTATCGGTCGGTTCTCGTACGATCGGATTGTAGTGGCTGCCAGACGGCTTGACTTGGATCGGAACGTGCCCTCACGACAGTCACGTGTTTGTGACGTTTAGCCAGGTTAAGAACGGGAACGCCCCCGTTCTTATTTGGAATGCGTACAAAATCGCGCCACAAGCTGATGTTTTGTATGTTCACCCTAATCAGACAACAAGAGAGATTGTAGAAGCTTGGCATATCTCTAAACTTGAAGGCAGATGTGTCAGTCATCCATCCATAGCGCTAAATGACAACGAAATTGACTTGCTGAACAAGATGTGATAGTGCAACGTGTTTGTTAAAGGTTTTATTATTATTACGCAAAGGAATATATCATGCCGTTCTGCTCATGCGCAGTGATCATGAGGTGCTTGTCGCGAGTATATATATGTGTTTTCTTATTGAATAAAGGTCAGTTGATAGTCTGCGCTGGTCCTTGTGAACTCTTCGTTTTGTCTTCGTGTTGTGTGCGCAAAAATTGTCATAGTGTCTCATGAGTTGAGGAGGCAAGGCAGGGGTAAGAAGGAGGGTATGACATAATTGGCCGTAGCCGCCTTGGTACACGGCGTGCAGCGAAATTTGTGGTGCCAATGGTTCGATGATGCTCTAGCCTAAACGCTGACAAAGCTTCAAATAACCGTTTCAGGGTCCCTTTAATGTCCCTGTAAGTCAACAAAGGACTGTGAGAATTTCTGTTTCCACGCATTTTTCGCGAAACTTTTGGTAGTGTTTGTCCCGTTGTCTGTATTCGCGGGATTTATCAATTGTTCCTCATCGAAGGCGCAAATTGTATGCAGTCGGTAAGATTGCCTTATTTATAAAATTCTTCGAATATGGGCCTTTTTCACAGACGGCTCCCTGAGCCTCGCCATAACCTTCTCTGGGCTGCGCTGAATAGGCGTGACCCCCCCCAAAAAATTCAGTGCCGATGCTGTGACGTCATCCTTTGTACTCCCGCGCGCAGCCCATCATGGCGGCGTCTTTTCTCTCCTGTGAAAAGGCCTATACGCATAGGCGTGCGCACGCGGGGGGCAGAGGGGGCGGCCACCCCCACCCCCCTAGTCACCTAAGAAGGGGGTGCGCAAAGTACCCCATACATTGACTTAATAGGAAGGGTGGGGGGGCGCTGCGACGAACCTTCGCCTCCCACTGACAGGGAACCCTGCGCACGCCTATGCCTATACTATAGTGAACTAGTTCACTATAGCCTATCGGGCCATTGAAGTGTGCTACGCTGCAGTGTTACCCCGAAACGGGTACCACGCTCGTCAGCTGTGGAAATTTGACCAGACTGACCATACTCACCTAGCGCACCTTGCGCACCTTGCACCCTGGTGCATGACCTCATCTGGCGATGACTGCATTGGTAACTATGAATTGTGGTGCGACATGGCATCGGCAATCCAACGCGAGTGTGTACCATCGTGCACCCGAACGTCCAAGCGAAGGCACCGCCCGTGGATCACCCCAGAAATCATGAAGGCAGCGAGACAAAAACGACTGCTGTTTCGGAAGGCCTCCCAGACACGGTGCCCCATCACTTTCCAACTGGCGAAGGCCCACCAACGCTCCCTCAAGGCAGCGATCCACGTAGAGCATCAGCGCTACACCAACAAGGTAGCTAAGAAAGCTACGGAGAACCCCAGGGTGTTCTGGTCTTACGTGAATAGTCTTCGGTCATCACGTCACCACCCCAGCTTCAACATCCAGGGAAAGCTTCTTGAAAGCCCTGCGGAAGTCTCTGCTCTCTTTGCTGAACAATTTTCTTCCATCTATGATCAAGCTCCCGCCGATGACAGTGAACTACTTGAAAAGTTCTCTCCACGCGATCAAGGCGCGCATCCCACTCAGCTTCCCGACGACGACTCACGCGACGATTCACTCCTTCTCTCAGCTACTTTTTCAGCAGAAGCACTGTCCTCAGCCATCTCCAAAATCAATCCATCTCCCAGCCCCGATGGCATGGCGCCCGCCTTCTTTCGGCTGCTTGCGCCCCAAGTGCTTGTATCTCTGTGCACTGTGTTCCAATCCCTACTTGACCATGGGACTGTGCCCGCTTCTTGGAAACGTGCCCTGGTTACCCCTGTTCACAAAGGGAAATCCAAGCCCTCTAACGATCCCAAGAACTATCGCCCAATCTCCATTACGTCGATCCTATGCCGTACGTTTGAACGTGTTCTGAACAGCCAACTCCTTGACTTTCTCGAGCGGGCAAAGTTTTTTCCCTGCCTCGCAGCATGGCTTTCGCCGTGACCGCAGCTGCGACACAGCCCTGGCTACCCTGAACCAAATCGTAAGTCACAATCTTGACAACCGCACAGAAACCGATCTCATTCAGCTCGACCTGAGCAACGCCTTCGACACCCTCAACATTTCCCTCCTGCTGGACAAGGTGAAGGAATCAGGAATTCGTGGATGCCTGCTCAGGTGGCTGGCCAACTTCCTGAGCGGGCGCAGCCAGCGTGTCTTATATTGCGGTGCCCACTCTAAGAGGATATCTGTGCCCTCAGGAGTGCCTCAGGGTTCTGTCCTTGGGCCGACCCTCTTCCTGATATACGTCAACGACATGCCCCAGGACAACCGTTTCCCCCTTGTGCAGTACGCAGACGACACGTCCATCCTTGCCCCTATCCTCTCTCCCACCACAACTCAGGATCTCCAGGAGTACCTAACGGTGATCGACTCCTGGATCGTTTCCAACCACCTGAAGCTGTCCCCCGCTAAAAGCAGCGTAATGAAGTTCTCGAGTGCTCGCCTGCCTGCCAAGCCCTCATACTATCTGCGCGGTATCCCTCTTCCCACGCAGGACTCCATGAAAATCCTAGGTGTCACGTTCACCAGCACTCTGGACTTCAGCCTTCAAGTCGCAAGCGTCGTCGCTAAGGCCCGCCGCGTCCTCGGCTTCGTGTCCCGAGTCTCTAAACCATGCGGCCCCGCCACATTTGCCCTCCTGTACACTTCACTCGTGCTGCCTATCCTTGAATATGGCTGCGCCGTGTGGTCACCCAACCAGCAGCACCTTATCGCCCGCATCGAAAGGGTACAAAGGAGAGCCTCGCGCACCTTTCACGCACGGAAGTCTCCGTCGGCGGACTACGCTACCCGCCTGAAGATGGCCAAGTGGCGTCCTCTGCGACAACGTCGTGCTGTGACCCAAATGCGCCTGCTCTGTCGTCTACTCGACGGCTCCCTGAAGGACACCCCCTTATCGTCAGCAGTACGTGTGAATAAACGCTCGGGTCAGCCGGAGCCTCTCCATACACGAACTAAGCGTCACGGCTCCTCCGCCATCCCAGCCGCCGTGCGCGAGTTCCTCACTCTTCCGATGAGTGTCCGCGCACCTCCCCCTCGCACCAGCGAAGATTCTAAACAACTTTGCTCCCTGTACAGTCGGCATTTGTCGAGAGACTCGTAATGACCTCACCCTATCCCCCCCCCCTTTTTTTTTTCTTTCTCCTCTCTCTCTCTCTCTCTTTCCTTTTTTTTTTTTTTTTTTTTTTGGTTGCCTTCCGGTGACGGGCTAGCAGACGCACGCGCGTAAGGGTCTTTCCTTTCTGTCTAGCCTCGCACGTCACCGGAGGGCTCACATTGTTGTGCAAATAAAAATTATTATTATTATACGTAATACTATTTGGAAAAGGGCTACTTCAGCTCTTAGAGATTGGCCATTTCGAAACGCGTCACGGCCCTCACAGGTGCGGCGGGAAGCGTGACGACGCGGAACAAACGGAATGGTATTCCGTATCCTGTGGTAACACATAGAACTCTTGTTTGGTGACGCAGTAACTACCGTTGTCTTATGTCGGTGCAGGTACACGAAATCGGAGTGACTCTATACAGTACAGCTACTGAAGAAAACCTGTACGGCACAGCGCGTGAGTATCGTCTCGTCGGCCATGTCATGCTACTTGCTAGTTCCTAGCCAATCACAGTCACCGCCGGTGCACTTGGCACAGGCTTTCCAGTGCCTCGCCCCGTTCAGTCGTTTGAGCACCCGCATCGTGCGAATCGAAGCGGCGCAGAGGAGCCGACAAGCAAAGAAAAGCGCTCAGTGGTGCCAACGGCATCACGTAACGATTGCTTAACCACTTAATGACTTGTTATCGCATGACCAAACGTTTACGCCTAGCTCCTTGACTCTTCTAACGACAGCTATACATGTCAGCTGCTTGCAAGAATAAGCTAACAACGTTACGTCCACTGAGCGAACCGCACTGTCGAATCTAAACCCGGCTGCTCCATTTAAGATGAAGCATCCAAACCACAACCAGGCCTTCGCTTTCTTAAAACTTAATGAGCATGACAAACGTCTACGAAAAATTATGCGTGTGTGGTTAACTATGAAGCGATTTAAGCAGGCAGATATTTAATGAAATCCAGGGTTTGACGGAATCCCGTCTGGTCGGGAGGAGGCATTGCAAAAAGAAGAAATACCGACCATACTAAAAACAATTTAAAACAAAAGGAGACGTTCGTTTTGTTTTAAATTGTTTTTATTATGGTCGGGGTTCTTTTTTTGTAGACATGTAATGCTGGAAAGATTAAGCGAACGTCTAGTCCACATGAACATTCATCTACGGTTGTGGAAATCTGCATAGGCGTGCGCACGGGGGGAGGGGGGGGTGCAGAGGGGGCGGCCGCCCACCCTAGTCACCTAAGAGAGGGGGGGGGGGGGGCGCAAAGTCAGCCCCACCCATTGACATAATAGGGAGGAGGGGGGTGCTGCAACTCGGGGGGGGGGGCGCAAAGTAAGCCCCATACAATTACATAATAGGGAGGGGGGGCGCCGTGACGAACCCTCGTCCCCCTGATGGTGAACCCTGCGCACGCCTATGGAAATCTGGTCAGTCGAAGTTGTAGCTTACTTCGCAGGTTACTGATGCTGTAACTTATTTTTGCACTACGCCTACAGCCTTGTGCGATGACCCTGGGGGCCTATGCCGCCTACTCGCCCTCATGCCGCGGCAAACTTTTTTGCACCGTACGAGACGCACGGAAAAGTCGCGCATCTTCTCAGAGTACTGTGGCGTTTCAAAGTATTCACTGGTCAACGGTCCGTAAGACTTGTTGTTGGGCGAGTTGGTTAACATCTATCGGGTACATAATATCGCAAACTTGGAAAAACACAGATTCGAGAAAGAAGTAGGAGGGAGCAGCGCCCGACCTTTCTGCTCCCTCCTACTTCTTTTCTCGAATCTGTGTTTTTCCAAGTTTGCGCTATTATGTACCCGATCAACGGTCCGTGTTGGAGCAAAAACACGAAGAACCGCAAGCAGCTCGATACTTTTGCCGCTTGGGGAGGAGGTTTCCCCGCTTTCCCGCTTCGGCCGCGCCGCCTTCGGTGTCAACGAGCCTTTACCAGTGGCCGTAGGCGTGCGCAGGATTCCCCTTCAGCGGGGGGGGGGGGGGGGGGGGCGAAGGTTCGTCGCAGCGCCCCCCCCCTTCCTATTATGTCAGTGTATGGGGGGCTGACCTTCCGCCCGCCACCCCGAATCGCAGCGGCCTCCCTCCCTATTGTCAATGTATAGGGCTGACTTTGCGCCCCCCCCCCTCTTAGGGGACTAAGGGGGGCGGCCGCCGCCCCTGCCCCCCCTCGTGCGCACGCCTATGCTAGTGGCGTAAATCATGGAGAACTCAGGGGGGTACTTACCCCCTGAGTTCTCCATGATTTACGCCACTAGCATAGGCGGGAGCATCGGCTCGCCGGGAGGTAGGGAGCATCGGCTCGCCTACCTCCCGGCTTACAACGACCCGAAAACCCCATTCGTAACACAGAACCTTCGCCCCAACGTTACTTTGCCTTCGCCCCGCCTTGCGCACGCTTATGCTCCGTAGCGTCTTCCTGTGTGACAGAACGGTGCCCCCCTATACAGAGTGTTCGCATATTTTTCGGGACGATAACTGCTGTAGAAGACTGCAGGGTTGCGACTTGATTTTGGAGCAAAAAAAAAAGAACGGATTACCGGTAATAAATTACAGAAAAGTGCGATTGAATTACTCGGGACACAGCTTCGAAAAAAGAATTGCATTATATTACAAAATTACTAGAAAACCTATTTCATTACACGGAATCGATTAGTTGTAACGAGTTACGTACAACTCTGCCCAGGAGGGCACCATTCCGTTAATAAGGTCCATAATCATCATCATCACAATCATCGCCTAAATAAGGGGGACAACGCTCCCATTTACATGACCCGTAGACTGTAAAGAGCATGCAGGCCATAGCCAAAGGGGGGAGGGTCACCCCCCCCCCCTGCAATTTTTTTATTTTGCTTGTGTACATATACACGCACGCATTCAAACGCACGCAAGTACATACATAAACTATAACCGACCCCCCCCCCCCCCCTCAGAAAAAAAAGTCCCTAAAAACGCGTCGATGTAACGTGGTTGCACACGTGGTAAGTGCCAATAAGCTTGCCGGGCGAGGCGATTAGGCTTAATGACCCTTATAACGCGAAGTGGCTCTTTTCGCGCACCACGCATAGCCAATTAAGACGCCCCATCAATGGCCATCGTTGCACAGGATCACCCAAGCGCGCGCACCGCTTCACCGAGAATTGTTCGTGAGCAGCGGATGCCTTTTCTTTTTTCTTTCCCCCCCCCTTTTTTTTTTTTTTTTTTGTTGATGTGGATCTGTACGACCATTAGTAAGGAGCCCAGCAGGAGGAAGGAAATGGCGTCCTGCTTCCGAGAACCGCGAGACGAGAAGGGTTTTTCTTTATAATGGCGGCGGGATATTGTATCTATGCGCAACGCTGCTCTCACGTCTTCATCTCGACGCCTATCCGCTTTTGCGCTATGCTGCCTGCAGTGCCGTGTCTGTATCGCAGGCCCGTAGCCAAAGGGGGGGACGGGGGGCTAGGGGGCCCCGGCACCCCCCCCTCCCCCCGAATCCGAATGGAGGGGGGTTGTTTTACCGCGAATAAATAATGAAAATAGATGGTTTTCAAGGTTTTCGACGGGTGCCCCCCCCCGAAGAAAAATTTCTGGCTACGGGCCTGCTGTATCGCATGTGTTTATTTCGTTTTACGACGGTTAATACGCGAATCCTGCAGCCATCCGATCCTCAGCATCATCCTTCATATTCCCCCCCCACCCCCTTTTTTTTTATATATATGCATGTATTCCTAGAAGTAGGCAGGTCGCTCGCGTTGATGCGATGCAGAGAACTGGCGGCGATAAAGAGTTGGCGAGGAAGAGTGGAAGGTGAGGGGTGTTGGGGAGAAAGCCATCTAGCTAGAATGGAGATGCATTTAGATAACACCACTTTAGTATCAAGTGTGCGTGGTTGAGGGAAAGCGGGGCCAGGGTTGCCGTCGGTGGCTACTTCGCGCCAAATTGGCTACTTTTGAACAGCGTTGCCGACGAAAATTTCCAGTTGGCGCCATGGCTCTTTTTTAAACTTCAGGTTTTACTTATTCAAAATGGTTTTAATTGTTCATCAATAGTAAAGACTCTGTTGGTAATACCGCTTCTGTTCTATTTGGCTAGAAATTCGGCGATAATATCAAATGACATGGCTGCTTTGGCTACTTTTGGCGTGAGTTCTGGCGCCCTTTCATGTCCACCCAACAGCAACCCTGAGCCTCTGCTCGGGCATGGAGGATTCCTTCCTCCATGTGCTCGGGCAGCTCGTTTAGCAGCAGCGGCAGAGCACGCAATACCACCAGTTGCGTCGCTCTCTGTTCAGAGAAAACCGGCTGATCCGATTTTGTATAAAGTAGGGATCTAACTCACCTAATCCAGCGGGTCGCAGTCGCGCAATTTAGCCCCCAAGGGCCGGTACAGGGGAGAAGGTAAAAGCGGGGGGGAGGTGGGTGCGACACGACACCGATTTTTGTCTGCCGACTGTCTTTGGGAGCGCCTTTCGTCGTGTCGTCGTCCCATTTACACTGCAACGACGCCAACAGTCCGCCGATGGTCTGTGGAAGACTCCGAGTGCGCCTTGCTCACAGCCTTTCGTCGGCCAATTCTCTAGTCACACTGTAGGCGCGCAGCGACACCGACTGAACTTGCACGAAGAAATTGAAACAGGGCACCACCTGCTCCTCATTTTCAGCCGTCCTATACCTCCTCCGCCATTGTCCCTCTCGGGCTACGCGGCGCAGCCCCCGCCATCCCCCCACGGCGTCGAGGGACGGGGGGTGGGGACAGACAAAGGGAAGCGAAGAAAAGACATCCGTGGGGTGCGCTGAGGGGGTATTGTGCGGGGCCTCCGCACAATACCCCCCCCAAGATCTCCCCCTTCGTCGTTTTAACCAACGACATGGGCAAATTTTCGCTCGGCCACCGATCTCCCGACGACCTGCCAGCAACAAGTCTGCCGATGCGTTTTGCTGGTGTTCTCGGTCTGCCATCATGTTAGACTACGACGACATTCTGTCTTTCGACATGCTGTCTTTTTTATGCCACGTCGTCGTCGTCGTCGGCCTAGTGTGACTAGACGGTCCGGCGACATCGTCGGCGGTCGACTCGTCGGCCGACCGTCTGTGTCGGCCTCGTGTCTACGTCGGTGTCGTGTCGCGCTAGTGTAAATGCGCCTTTACGCGTACGCCGCTGCCTACACCGGAATACTGTACAAGCTGTATCTCGCAGGTAGCATTTGTAGATGGCCGAACGTTGAGCCAAGCGTAAGTCCTCAACATTGTTTTTCTTTCCCGCCATACGGCTGCGGCCCGCGCGCCCATTCGCGCCTCCAGAGTGCGCGGCGGATTACCAAAACCCCTAAAGTCCCTAATAGCCGCGGGCGCCGGAACATTTCGCGAAATGATCATGAACGTACGCGCCCGCCTGCACAGCCGAGGAGCAACAGCTTATGGAAGGCCCGGGGCCCCTGCAGCAGTTCCGCGTAATGCGCGGGCTCCTCGGACACATTTCGCCGATGCTTTATTATAACGGGCCCCGTCGTCGTCGTTGAGTGGGCCATCTCGGCCTTCCCCGCAGCTTTTAGAGAAGCCTCCCGCGGGTCCCCCGCCGTCATAACAATAATACTTTACGCTCACACGTCGCCTTTCCCCGACTACGTTCCCCCCCCGTTCTACTTTATCGCACGACGTTAGTCAGCATCATGTATCCAGCACATGGAGGAAAGAAAGAAATTTAGGAGGGAGCGCGCCTATAGCTTCCACAAGCCAACCTCCTCTGAAGCCGCTCGCTCCTCGTTTCTCCATTCCCTTTTTGGTGTTCATTCGCATTGCCTGCGGGGAAGTGAGCCTTGTTTGGTTCTCGGTAGGTTCTAGTTGACATCTGCTTAGAAGCACGTTGACAAGCGTCGTCTGTCGCGATCACTCGGCCGTCTGCCGCGGTGTGCACGGCAAAACTCACCGCTTGCCTGTCACGGGGTGGTGCTCGTTTCCCAGCATGCCCCTGATGGCTAAGCTTCAAAAATGTCACGTGACGCTCCCTCCTAGTTTTTTATACCTCCATGATCCAGCAGCTATGGTTACTATGGTGCTCCATTGCACCCTCCTCTCCCTCTTTATATCTCTACAACTACAGGCCCGTTCTCTCTGACTCTGCAATCTCGCGCGTTCTTTTTAATTCTTTTGTTTTTTTTTACCTGTGACTTTCGCTTTGCCTTAGAGAAATGCTCTTTGCGTAGTGTGTAATGTCCACTGCACACCATACCTCACTAGCGTTTTGTTCTTCACGCTGCAAGTTATCCTTAGTAGTACGTAGCTATTCTTTCTCTTCGGTATTTGCGGGTGTTTTAAACCTGCACAGCGGTCATGTAACACCAGTTTAGTGCTCGTGGGATGTCAGCCTAGGGCCTTGGCTACTGATGGGATGTTGCTGAAGGCCCTTGACTATTTATTGAAAACACCTATTTTTATTATTTACTTTCGGTAAAACATCCTCTTCCAACAAAATTTCAGGGGGGGGGGGGGGGAAGGAGGGGCTAAGTTATCTACCCCCCCCCCCCCCCCCCCCGGTTTACGGGCTTGATGTCAGGCCCATGAGAGTGAAGGTTTCACACTACAAAAAAAATAATAATAAAATAAGAACGACAGCTTCGCTTTATATCAACGCCACCCCCTCGCCCATTTTACTAGTATTTCTTTCTTCTTTCGTACGGTGAGCAATTAATGCAATTAATCGACAGTGTAAACGAAGTAAACGAGAAAGAAGAGTGCTGTATATTATTAATAATTAACATACAGAGTGAAGCTACAGACGGGCACATGAGTCGGCAGTCTTCTAGTGTCGCAGAGTGGTTCGTGTGGCTTTCTGTGTTGGTGATCTCTGATGCAGGACTGTGATGTACTGTGCACTTCGTACAGTTCGCATAGTGCGGCTATATGGTGGCGAGGTATACAGACGACAAACGCTTTGTGTATCACCGCCATTCCCGCGATCTTTATGACCCGTCATTTGAGACATTATACCGTCGTCTCTGCGCGTGTTTCGTGTTAACTTTTTCTTTTTTTTTTCCTGGGCTTTCTTTTTTTTTCTTTTCCTTCCCGTTTCCTCCCTCTAGACACTTCCTTCCGGCCTCTAATAGCTTCCGAGAGGGGAAAGCCGGGGATAGCTTATCTTGAGGCCGCAAGAAAAAAAAAAAAAAAAAAAAGATCTTTGGCACTCCTTATTCGTGGGATGTATACGAGCCGGAACATATATCCCTTCGCCGTATGGTTTGCGAGGTTGGGAAAAGCGGGCGCGCGTTTCCTGGAAATCTTGTGGTCACCGTTGTCTTGGTCCGAGTTTCATGCACACGCTCGCTCGCTCGCTCGCTCGCTCGCTCGCTCACTCACTCACTCACTCACTCACTCACTCACTCACTCACTCACTCACTCACTCACTCACTCACTCACTCGCTCACTCACTCACTCACTCCACTCACTCACTCGCTCACTCACTCACTCACTCGCTCATTCACTCTCACTCGCCCTATTACTCACTCATTCATTCACTAACACACCTCTCTTACCTAGAGTTACTGTATATGCTACATATACTAACTGTATATACTATACTAAGAGCATATACTAACTGTATACACGGTTACTGTATATGCTACCTAAAAGTAGCTCATACAGTAACTCTACTCTCACCCCATCATTCATTCACTCACTAACACGCTCACTCACCCGCTCACACATTCACTCACTCGCCACTCTTTCACTCGCTTGTACACCCACCACTCATTTATTCAATAACGTACCCAACACTCATTCACTCACCCGCTCCTCCGTCACTCATTCACTCAACCAGCCACCCACTCAGTCACTCATTCATTCACTCACCTACCACTCAATCACTCGCTAGAACTCTCACCAGTCATTTATTCACTAAGCACTGACTCGCCCACTCATTCAATTACTCACCACTCGGTCACTCGCTGTGGCATATATGTGTCGTAAGGTGAGGGCTGTATCAGTTAATGAGAGACATATTCGTTTTGATTTGCTGTGAAAGGGGTGCGCAGGCTTGCCAATGTTATCTGGCCTGTTATCCGGCGCAGAGTTATTTATACGCCAGATTACCCTGACAAGCTTGTACACACTGTTGGACGTGTAATGGGTGATTTATGAAAATTCCGTCAAAGACACGCACAACTTAAAAAAAAAAAATACACATTGCACAGTTGCTCCGCAACGACCTCTGGAGAGTCTTCTAACTCCCTAACGACATCCCTCATATATCGCGTGGCAAAAATTCCCGGTTTACCGGCCTCGATGTGATCACCTGAAGACCGGATAACAGTCCGATACCCATAGTTTAGTTTTTTGACATGCTGGAAGAAAGTTCGCAGCTGTAGATGTAACTTAACAGACTAGTTACCGATAATTGACTGCGAGGACTAATAAATCTATAAAAGTCACATGGTTCCATATGGATTTTGACGACTGGAACGCGAAAGCGATCTTGTTATTTCGCAATTGATTGAGCCCCCCCTCCCCGCCCATTTTCTCATTTGGGCGGGAGGGGGGCTCAGTATTCAACTGAGCCCCCCCCGCCCCTTGAGCCCCAGCCGCCAAAAATAATTTCTGGCTACGTCCCTGTCATGTGACGCATTGATGACGTCACAAATTTCGGTGACCTGTGTCGTCATCACGGGATGGCGATTTTTTTTTATTGCGTCACTAAGGTAGCCGCCGTCGCCGGCTACTTTTGCGTATGATGAAGTGCCTAAGGCTTTCATCTTAATAAAATTTGATTATTGTGTCTTTGATGAACTTATGTTCTGATGGATTGTAGTAGTAGCTTGACGCGTATAGCCTAACAGTCCAAGTTAATACTACTCGGGGATCGCTGTAAACTGATTCAGTGAATTATGTGTCCGCTCGATCCAAACACTCAATGCTCTGTAAAAGTAGGAAAATTGGAAGCAGTTAAGACATGCGCATATGCAGTGAGCAGGGTTGCCGTTGGTGGCTACTTTGCGCCAAATTGGCTACTTTTGGACCCCGTTGGCGACGAAAATTTCCAGTTGGCGCCATGGCTCATTTTTAAACTTGTGGTTTTACTTATTCAAAATAGTTGTATTTATTCATCAACAGTAAAGACTCAGTTGATAATACCGCTTCTGTTCTATTTGACTAGAAATTCGGCGATAATGTCAAATGACATGGCTACTTTGGCTAATTTTGGCGTGAGTTCTGGCGCCTTTTCATGTCCCCGCAACGGCAACCCTGGCAGGGAGTGCCAAATTGTGACTCTAGCGAGCGTATACAGGCCTTGCTGAGGTTTTGGAAATCAACCGAAAAGCCGACGCCTCAGGTTGACAGGCAAGAGACGCACGGAGCTGATTTTATGAAAATGCTTCTCTTTATTTACATACTGTACAGGGGCATTCGCCTGCCCGAACGTTTAGATATGACGTTTCCTGAGAAATATAAAAATGACTTGATTTTTTTTCCTTTTCCTTTTTGAATCATTTCTTCGCGATCGCTCGTCCGGAGATCACAGCGCTGCTGGCTAGATGTCATCAGTCCGCCGTCTTTACTTCTGCACGTGAACAATAAATAAATGAATAAATAAATAAATAAATAAATAAAAAAATTAAACAACACACAATTTTGTCGACGTTAACGGTGATCACGAAATGCGTAAAACTTTAAATACACGCGAAACATTGAAAAATAAAAAAAAATCACCGCCCAAACATTCCGTAGAGACGGTTTAATCATTGAATGGCTTCATTAAAGGAATTTATTGCCACTCGAATCGACTGCAACAAAAATAATAATAATAATAATTAGAATTAGAATTCGTCAATGTTTCAATAAACAGTGTATCATACTATTGTGCATCGCAGCCATGTTTATACTAGTGCTTTTCTTAGTGTTGTAACTACCACTGATTTTATGCATAAGAATATTTTGCTTAACAATAATGATCAACACAAATCATTAGGGGATACCTTTATAGTTTTGCCCGGGTCCGTACGGCTTATCCCTTGTGACCGTGGCCGTAGCCGTAGCCACCGCCGTAGCCGTAGCCACCACCGTAGCCGAGGCCTCCGCCGTAGCCGAGCACCGGGGCGGCCAGCACGGGTCCCACGACGTAGCCGCCTCCGAGACCGCTGTGCGCGACCACAGCGCCACCGCCGCTGATCTTGTTCACGTGGTGCACGGTCTTGACGAGGAACGATGGCCCGGCGACCACCTTGCCGTAACCGCCGTGGCCGCCGTTGAGCAGGACCACGCTGCCTCCGAGGCCGACGCCGCCCACGCCTCCACCGTATCCCAAGCCGTAGCCCCCGCCGCCGTAGCCGCCTCCCAAGCCGTAGCCGACGCCGACCAGCCCGCCGGCAAAAGCAGCGGCCACGAGAGTGGAGAGAGTAGCGAGGACGACCTGGATCAATGTCAATGCCAAGTCATTGCCAATCATAGGCAAGTCCTCACCCAACCAATTGATGTTAAGCCATTGTCAACAGACTGCCACGTGACTGCCAAGGGATCGTCAATACATCTTCAAGATGTTGCTAAGTCATTATAATGTCAGTGCCAAGTCATTGTCAAGTCCTCATCAAGTCCTCACCAAACCAACTGATTTTAAGTCATTGTCAACACACTGCCATGTGACTGCCAAGGGATTGTCAATACATCTTCAAGATGTTGCTAAGCCATCGTCAAGTCATTATCAAGTCAGTGCCAAGTCATTGTCAAGTCCTCATCAGGCTAATAATATTAAGTCATTGTCAATAAACTACTGAGGGATTGTCAAGTGATCGTCAATACATCTTTAAGTTATTGCCAAGTCATCGTCAAGTCATCATGAAGTCAGTGCCAAGTCATCGTAAATAAATTGCCAATTCATCCTCAATACATTTTCAAGTGATTGCCAAGTCGCCGTCAAGTCCTCATCTAGTCCAATGCCAAGTCATCGTCAGTACATTGTCCATTGATTGCAAAGTCGTCGCCGAATCATCGTCAAGACCTCATCAAGTCAGTGTCAAGTCATCGCAAGTACATTATCAAGTAATCGTCAATACATAGTTTAGTGATTGCCAAGCCATCGTCAAGCCATTATTTAATCGCTGTCTAGTAGCTGTCAAGTCATTATCCAGCTGCGTAAGAAGATTTTACTGCTTTTACCATTGCTTTTACTGCATATTGGCTCTACGTGAACTTCAATCAAGGCTTCCAATGCAGTTTCTACCGGTAGGCTGCATTGACATTTTACCATCGGTTCCCCTTATGATAGTGTCTCGATACATAATGTGAGAGAAATTGCACAAGATTTTGTCACTCTTTCAGATTTTCAGCTATTGCTTAAGCAATATTGAAAATGAAGTAAATTAAGCAAAATTGAAACTGAAGTAAATTATCAGTCGAATTCGACTGGTAATTTACTTCATTTTCAATTTAACTGCCTGAGTAGACGGAGGTCAATGACTACATGTGTCTGACGATGAAAGTCCTCTATCGTCTCTCGGTACGCCAAAAATATATATTTTTTTTTCAGAAGATTCCCTCAGATCCCACCTTAATGCAATAGAAACGGTCTGTACGAATGTTCCTTCGAAATTTTAAGCGATTAAGTCGATCGCATTTCATAAGCGGTGTGAAAAAGACATTGATGGAAGGAATTCAACGAGTTGTTCCACGGAAAAAGTTTTCGTATATGCGATCCAGTTGTTGCGAGCACTGCGCCATGTGAGAGAGAGAGAGCGAGTGGTTGGGGGAAGAAGAAGATAAAAAAAGGCGGAAAAAAACAGCGCGAAATTCCGACAGGACACACAAGATGAAGAAGGTACGACAACAACTTTCCCTCTTATAAGTATGAACCAACTCGCCCAAGCCTCAACCCCTCATAAAAAAGGCGCTATTTCGCACTGTCTCTATCTTCCATGCATACGAAGAACATGTGATCGGCGTTTTTTTTTTTTCCCTCTTTCGAAAGCTAAGCTGGCTATTGAAGGCCGGTGTGTGCGCCAGTTATCAATTCTGCGGTGGCCACGGTGTAAGATATATACTCCATGGCAGTGGCGCAGTGTGTTGTTCATACTTCTGTCACCAGTTCTCGCAGGACCGCCATCTTCGACCGCGCGGGAAATAGGAAGTCCTGCGCAGTTGTCGCCTGGAGACCAAGCAGGCGAAAGCGGCTACGCCATTTGCTTAGAAAAAAAAAACATTTGCTTTTTGATCAACAATGCTCACAAGTATGAACGCAGCCGCTTGTGCAAGATGGCTGGGCGTTCAGAAAGGGGTTAAACTTTGGCCGGGTGGCTGAATCGAGTGACAGACAGACCAAAATTTCTGCGTTGAAGTATCCCAAAAATGTTTCACGACTCAGTGTACTGAATACTCCAATATGGGAGGGCGTTAAGCTGTCCCGACAAAGTTCGCGAAAGACTCGAAATTTCTGCCGTTGTTCAGAAGGGAAGGGGAGTTGGCATTCCCGAAGGCGCCTGGTCCCGGAGCTCACGTACTCATCGACCCCTCGTCATCCACTACGACTGTCCCGGCAAGCTATCCCGCTCCGGGTCACAATGGGGGATTTTAAGAGAAATCTATTATCACAGACGGTGGACATCAATAACATTTCAGCAGAACATTTCAACAGAACAGAACATGCACAGACACACAAAAATTTGTTACAGAAGGATAGGTATACATATGTACATTGCATGGTAAACAGAAAGCACAAATAAAACATGAATGTGTGCATTTTGCGTATTTACGTGGCGTTTCTGCCGACACTAATCGAGACATCAGCCTACCAAAACCAGGCAGGCCGAAAGGTAAGTTTCACGCGTCTGTCGCAGAGCAACACAAAAGGGCAAGACCAGTCCCGAAGGAATTCCTCGTCACCGAGGAAGAAGAGCTCCTCCGACAAAACAGATAGCAGCTCCGAGTACAGTCGCTCTAGGATCGGGAAGAGAGCGCGACGGCGACGGCCTGCTGCAACCGCCTCGCAGCGGTTGCGCCAGAGACAGAGGGCAACAGCAACAATGAGAAGGTAGACGAAGTGGCCTCGAGAACAATGCCCAGAAGAAACGAAGCGATTTACGCCGAGACCGCGAAATCCAACATGCACGGCCTTCCAGAAAACATGAGCAATGGCGCATTGCCTGAGAACACGCTGGTTCGTTTCCTGTAGGGAGCAGTTCGGGTATGTTGCTGACTGAACCATTCTCCACCTCTCGAGGCGGTCGAGAGTAGAAAGCACACCACATCCCAGCCGCCACTTGAAGTCCCGGAGGTGGCCAGGCAGAAAAGATGCCGTCAGCGCGCTCCAAGACACACGACTAGAGCGAGCGCGGCGGGCCGGAGGAACTAACGGGAGCAACAAAGCAGCTGTTGTGTCAACAATAGGATTGTTCAACACATCTACTCCAGGACAGGTGGACCGGTCATGGCGAAAATATGCAACAGCTGTTGCATAAAATGAATGAGCTGTTACTGACTGCGGGCCCCTGTTAAGATGCACATTATAGGCATCAAATGCCGGAGGTGAGTGTTTAGAGAAATTATTAACACAAACTATGGACATCAATATTCATTTAAACAGAACAGAACATACGACCGAAGGCAATTGCACAAAAAAATTTCACTTCTTCCTCAGGCACTGCTGCAGAGATTACCCTATACCCTACAGGAACACATTTCTGTCGCAGGTTTCAGGTCGGAAACGTGGGTATCCTGATAATTTTCTTCAAAAAATTATAACATCGCTGCTTAGCTAAACGCAATGTATATTGTAGAGACGACGAGCCTTTAATTACTAATATACGTGGTATTTACCTGAGCCGAGAAAGAATACTTATGGTTTGAACGCAAACCAGCTAGCACAACTGTCTTGCACAGGTGACGGGCACGCACGCCGCGATTTTGCGGACACAGCTGACATGTTTTAAATGCGAATGCATTTCTTAGTCGGGCTATGTCAGGCGTCGGTGTCCGCATCTCTCCGCTCTCACTCCCTCTCCCATAGCAACAGCTGCGGGCGCGCGCGCTTATCCTCGCCCCTAGCAACCGGAGCAGGTGGTGCGGGCAGAGTAGCGGAGAGTGAGTGGAGAGGAGGAGCGCGCGCCGCTGCAAATTTCCCTAGTGGCACCGACGCTTCCGCCGGCGTTCCTGCATGCGCTTGTGTGCGTTTCATCGCGTCGTTGTTCTGGTGTGGCGCATTAATAGACATTTCTAGTTGAGCGTCTGCTACAACTATGGGGACGCAGCCTGCCATAGGAATATGGCTTGCAGGCTGCGTCTACAGACCTGCTGCGGATGGCCAACTAAAAGCGTCTGACGTGCTGATGAATGTGTAAATAAATGGTTACGGTACAAATCCTCGTATCGTCATTAATTTACGCCATTAAAATTACTACGCCGTGTACTCTCGGCGCAAGAAATGCATTCGCATTTCCTCACGATTCCCTTCGGGGAGGTGGGGGGGCATTTTTATTAGGTTGTAATCGACTTGAGTGGTGCAAAGTCGCCCACAGCTTGCATTCATGAGATTTGTCTTGAATATTTCCTTTATGATCTGATGGGTCGTTACCACGAACTGCTGAGTTTTCGAGAGCCAAGGCAAAGAAATATCACGATTTAAAGAAAATTACAACAAGTTTTGCAGAGCCATAAATCCGACTTCAAAGGACTATGATGTCAATCATCCATCCATGCATATGCGTAGAGAACTTGTTCAGATTTAACATGCTATTTATTGTAACTTGATTATAACTGTCGTTCATGTAATTACTGTACATGTGTACATCAAACATTAATTTTTGTGCACTCTTACGCCCACCTGCTATGGTCTGGAAATGAGTATTGTAAATAAAAAAAAAAATATTCAAGCAGCTCCGCTTCGCCGACACCGATAAAACAGCGAAGCTGCTGGCGTTCCCTTCGTCAATCTAACGAATTTCTATGTTTTGCAAGTCTTTCGGATATGTTGCATCACTGCTGTTCATCAAACACTGTTTGTTAAGCTGTGAGGTGGTAGGTTTTGCATTGATTATAACACTCTTATGCAGAGGTGGACAAAGATGTCCAGATATCTTATATCACTGCTCTTTCCTAAACACTCCTTGTTAAGCTTTGAGGTGGTAGTATAGCCACTACCTATAACCACAAAGCATCACGTGACAGTGGTGTAACTATGGTAACGCGCACGCCGTTTGTTGGCCTAACTGTTCCCTTCTTCCTTCTTAGTGGAAGTTGTGTGTCGTGGGATTGACCCAATTTATGTGGCCCATACGCGTTTATGATGATGATAGTTTTCTGATAGGCCGCACAGATTTCTGCGGCACATATGCCCCTTTCTTGGGCTAACTGTTGCCTTCATTTTAACGCGATAGCGTTAAAGAGCTCGTTTCGCAGAAATTCCGGCGTCGGCGTCGTTGGTTGTGAGCGAAAAATCATCATCTTGTCCGTGACCGAAAAATCGAGAAAGATGCAAATAAAATAAATAATAAAAATTTCCGGGTCCGAGTGAGGATCGAACCCGGGTCGTCTGCGTGGCAAGCAGGTGTTCTACCACACAGCCATGCCTCTGCTTGGAAATACTGTGAAAATAACTTCCTCTGCTTGGAAATGCAGTGAACGTAACTTGCATGCTTCGCAAACGCAAGCGTTCTTTATATAGGCGTCGCAATATAACATGTAATATCCCAGGAATATTGCGTGGTACAAGCGTGAATTGCCATCGGGCGTCAGAATATGTGACTATCATAACGATTCCATAGTTTAAAGCCAGCCACCCATTACCAAAGGCACACACCTTACTGCGCGTATTCCCTTAACCCTTTCAGTCCCAGTGATTCCAATTGGAATAATAAATTATGTAGGTCAGTCAGCAAGCATCTGGTAAAGATAAAGCGTTGTTCTTCCTCAAGAGCCCGTATTTAGCATCTGCCCTACATGTGGTGTCAACATGGTACACACAATACAGCGAGGTCACGTCTGAACGAAGAAATTACAGAAGCGGTCGTGCTCTTCGCGCACTTCGCTGAGGCAGCGTGTTCTTTCACCGTGCAGAGATAGGGCATATATTTTAGTTGTGTGCCGGAAATT
This sequence comes from Rhipicephalus appendiculatus, assembly GCA_030522465.1. NCBI lineage: Eukaryota > Metazoa > Arthropoda > Arachnida > Ixodida > Ixodidae > Rhipicephalus > Rhipicephalus appendiculatus. The sequence goes on from JALIZH010027663.1 coordinate 23,560, forward strand.
TGAATTTTGGCTATTGGAGATTATGCTATCCTATCTGAATAACATTTTAAGTAATAAATGAAGTAAAAATTATGGAAATATTATTAAATAATAATTATTCATTAAATTAGTTGTCCCATTAATTCCTCTTCACTGAAAAGTGTGAGCAAAGATTTTTTTCAGTTTTTTTGGACTACCACGACCATGCGCATCTCAAAATGTAAAGACTAGTTGCTTACATTGAAAATAGTTAATTCGGGACTGAAAGGGTTAACACCACGTAGTGGGTGCATAGCAAGTTCGAAAACATTTCCCACATTTGCCGCGCATAATTTCTCCTGGTTTAAAGCATACTACCCATTACATAGTATGCACTAAGTGATTGAAGTACGCAGTAGGGACGGGATATCGCTATCGCGTTCAACTCTTAAAGGCGAAGCTTAAGGGTCCCCCCAATTTTTTTTTTGTCGACCAGTTGTGAGTAGCGGGATTTAACCAATGTCTGGGGCGCATACCCCTTTACGATGCCCACAAGTGTTACCATGGATACCGGACATGAAAGGCTCGACCAAGAACAGCTTCGCTCTTAAAAATAATAAATAATAATAATACACGCCAATTGTTTGTTCGAAGCATTTTTTGCAGGCACTATAAAATGTCGCTGGCCCCAAGCCCCTTCTAGTCATGTGGTAATTTTTTATAGATCGGCACGTTTTCTTTGAATTGATTGATTGACTGAAATAACTATAATGGAGTCCTGCGCGAGCCCCCTGAGAAAATCGATGCCGTGCACCATGAGCGTGCACAGGGTTCCCCTTCAGGGGGGGGGGGGGGGGGGTGAGTTCGTCGCAGCGCCCCCCCCTCCCTATTATGTCAATGTATGGGGCTGACTTTTCGCCCCCCCCCCCCCCTATCGCCCCCCCCCTACAATGTATAGGGCTGACTTTGCGCCCCCCCCCCTTCTCACCCCCCCTGCCCTTCCCGTGCGCACGCCTATGCCGTGCACACGTATGTATATTTTACTCGACTAAAGGTTTTCTGGAAACTATACCCGAAATAAATGGCCTTCGGTTATTTTATTTAGATAATCACTGAGCTATAGCACTTCTACAAGCTGTTTTGAAGTTATTTACGGGGTAGCGCACAATGCAGAATTGATTATCGCTTCCCTTTTTGTGTAGTACCCTTATGAATTCAAGCGTGAACGATTCCGAAACTATATTTCAACACAAACTATTTCGTTTCTAGTTTTCCATGGACTCGTAACACACGGCTTAAGCTCAGAGTCTAGAAAACATGAGCACGGAACATTGCCTCGCGCTTAGAAAAACCGTGAACCGCGAGCGATCACGCTCGGATACGCTGTTTGCATAATCACGCTTAAAATGCGCTCGCTGCCGTTCGCGTTCAAATTTACGCTGACTGTACATCGCTTTTGGCAATAATTATTTGATTTCAAGTTTTATCCGGGTTCGTAGCAGAGGTTCCAATCCATACTCCCACAAACGCGCACTCATAGTTGCCTCACGCCTAGAATACCGGCTACTGAGTGATCATAAATTTGCCTCGCTTCTCGGATAATTACGCTAAATGTTACGCTAAATAATTATGCTAAATTACGCCCGTTGCTGTTTGTGTTTAAATTTACGCTGTCTGTGAGCTCCTTAGAAAGCACTGTACGTCCCAGAGGAGAAACTTAAAACCCGACCACAAGACGAAAGGCCGCAGCAAGCACAGAGCCAGGTTGATTGGCGAAACATGGGAGAGAACTTTGCCCGCAATGGGCGCAGTCAGGCTGATGATGACGATGATAATGACGATGATGATGATGACATTGACAATATGAATATTAACGTCGCACATTCACTCACCAAAGTGTTCATGATTCCGAAGGCTTGGACACGTCGGTCGAAGAACTTCTCTGAAGATGGTTTAAAGAGGCGAGCTGTGTGTTCTGGTGTGTGTGTTCGGTCTATGGTGTGGAGCAGGAGGCTGCGAACTTATATATATGAATGGAGCGAGAGTGACCGACCCCCCCCCGTGACCCCCCCCCCCCTCACCACTCCCCCCTGTCGCTTTCCTTGGTACGCCTTCATAAGCCGCGCCCCCTCCCCCCTACCCCCCTCTGAGACCGATACTACCACTACGGTATTCCAATAACGCACTCCACACCCGTGGGTACAACGGAAAAAAAAAAAATAGTCGCGCCTTCGTGTGTTGTGATCCCGATGAAGACGGTCCTCACGAACTTACGCCGTATCGTCCCCGAGATCAAGATCACGTTCAAAGAAGCGTCGGCAGTAGTCCTCGCAAAATGTCGATGTGTACACCGTTCTTCCTGCAACAGCGCTCCCAAGAGGAACGCCGAAGAAAAAAATACTTTCACGAATGTTGGCCACACGTGTCACCTAGCTCCCAGCAGCTTCACGTCGACAGGAGGGAAATACCGTTTCGTATACTCTATCGAAGCCATTAGAAACACAAACGCGAAGCTTAAAACAAAGATGGGCGACGACCAAGTTTTTTCGTTTCTTTCCGCAAACGCACGCTGCAGGAGGAGGAAGAACGGAAAAATTGAAAGTTGTCACGTCTCTGTTCTAAATTTGACTTTCGTGAGCGGATAAGCTTCTTCGAGATAAGGGCACCGTACCGTTCGATACATTCTTGCTTCGGTTAAAAACTGTGCAGTATTTGAAAACTTGAAGTGCGGCTTGATAGAGCCAAGTGCCGCGCGTGTCAGTCGGTCGTCTGCTACTGCGGACCGCGAGCAGACGACGCTCGTAAAATGTGCCACTTAGAGCACCAGCGAATGGTTCGTTTGTGACGTCGAAGAGGTAATAGGGTATTTTAGCAGTGACGGTAATGCCGTACTGTACGTATAGACTATTTTACGGACGGGTTTGAGTGCCGCCATGTTGGGCTGTTAACCTTTGTGTTTTGTATCTTTAACAACTAAACGAACAGTGTTACAGTAGACGCATACGCATGAAAACGATTGGGTTGGTGGATACGATGTTTCGTGGCCATATTAGTTCACGTTGCGTTATACAAAACCAAGAAAACATCGACTTAACAGCCCAAGATGGCGGCGCCCACATGTCTTACGGAAAATAGTCTTGGCACCTTCTAGGTCCCACGTTGTTCCAAACCGGTAAAAAATGAAATGCTTTGTCCTCTGAGGGTATACCATAGGCTTGACGTACGAAGTTTCAGGAAATTCCGTTGAGCCTGTGTGGCCAAAACACGAAAAACATGCCTTGCAATCCGTGACGTCACGGGCGGCGATTTCGGCGCGAAAATTTCGTAATTAAACTTTCACCTCGACTTGTCTCCTGTATTAATAAACCTGGGATGACGAAATTAACGACATTGGAGTTCCCAGAGTACAATTAATCAATCTCAACCGATTCACTGTATCACTTTAGTGTCCTTTTAAAACTTGTTTAGCTGCGCGAGTTACTCGTTGCATGTGCTAACGTGATGTTATATCAACGAGGCTGTATATTGCGCCCTTGTACTCTAAAAAAAAAAAAAGGCACGCGGCAGCCACGACAGTACGGTATTTTCTTACTCGCCGTACGGTACTATTCCCACTGCTCAAATACTTTAATAAATGTGGGATAACACTGTGGCGCGTTCACGGCTCTTGGAAATGTATCCGTCACGCTTGCAATGCTCAGAAAGCATAGCCATAGTGCAGGATGCGAGGTCGTTGTTGTTGTTGTTGTTGTTGTTGCCTCTATCCTGTGGCACATACCCACTCTGGGGGGATTGGCCAAGAAAAGGTATTGTATGCTATGGGTGATAGCTACCATATTCCTTACTAACATGTTTCGACACCACCTAAATCATGACCGTGGCGTTCCTTTTTTTCTTTTTTTTTTGTTGCTCCTAGTATTACTTTTGAAATAACGCCCGAGCATGGAATTCAAGATTGGTCGCTGTCACAATGAGTGACGCGTCACGGAGGCTTTAATTTATCTGTGCGTAGAGTTTCATACTATAAAACCTAGAGGGGAATCTGGTGCTAGTGTCTCTGCGGGGATCCTTGAGCTGCGCTTCAACCACCGTGGGAATGATGGGAAGTATAGGCTTCGGATCTGCTTCGGATGGATTACGTTCTTGAGATTAGCGGCGCTTGTTTACAGAGCGTAAAACCAAGTGGACAGAACTTATTTTCCATTAAAACTTGCTTCATTCTTCCGTGTTGCAAGATGTTTGCGTGACCATGAGATTGAAATGAAACCAATACAAATTCAACCACCGGGGTATTATGCATTGCTCTGCGATGGTATTCCACATTTGGCATTACCAAATAATGAATTATTACTTTTTTTTTTTTACAGCAGCGAAAACAAACGCGCGTGTTTTTTCCTCGAAAGTATGCGCAGTCTACTTATGGAAATGAAAATACTGAATCAGGCGAGAGCGACTAAACATATATTTTCTGCTGCGACGCCAGGCGTGTCTGCCCGTGCGCCAGTAGCGTAGCCAGAAATTTTTTTTCAGGGAGGGGGGGGGGGGGGGGGTCAGCCATACTTTATGTATGTTCGTGCGTGCGTTTGTATGTGTGCGTGCATATATACGCAAGCATAACTGAAAATTTCGGGGGGGGGGGTTTAACCCCCCCCCCCCCCCCCCGCCCCCCTGTACGTACAACGCATTTCTCACTACGCTGTAAAGCCGATTCAGCAGAGCATGGCGGTGCGGCCACTTTGATTGGTCGTTGTTCTGACCCCAAGTTAGAGTGTACCAGAAGCACACTGTACCCAAGTTCACCGCGCCTTGGGAATACGCGCTTATCAAAATAAGAAAAAAAAGAAGTGAAATCTCTGCAGACTACTGAACTTTCTCGGGACACTACGTCACGTGCAAAGCGGTGCGTGAAGGATGCTTTGCTACAGCTGTCAAATACATCCTGTAAAACATGTTGAGTGGATTCAGCGCGACACAAGGAGGACACATGTAAAGGGACACGAACATCCTGTGAAGCCGCAAGCCAAGAGACCTGGCTGGCTACAGCCTCTTCGAACAACAGAGGCACCGCTTCAGTGTTTTGTGCCTCACCCCAACACGTACCCACGCCAGACAAGAACGTCGACTTTGCGGCAGGATGCAGTTACTGCTCTAAGAGCGTCGAAACTGAAACTGTAGAAAAAGACCCACGGACAGGTCGCTAGCTAACGCAATCCAGTCCGAAGCCTGTACTTCCCGTCATTTCCGTGGTGGTTCAACGATCGCAGCGCCAGATTCCCCTCTAGGTATTTAGCGTGAAACCCTATGTGGTACCACCTCAGATACGCTCCGCGTACGCTCGCACGGTGCTTCTGTAGTCAATGCCCGTGCGTGTCGTCTGCTTAACGCGTGTCGTCTGCTTCGGTCGAGCGGAGCAGACGGATACGTGCATACTCGGTTACAAGCTAAGAATAATTGTAAGCCCCGCCCACAGCCGGCGCTGTTCTACACACCCAGAAAAAAATTTGCATAGGTGGGCCATCCAATTGTACTTGCTCATTTCCGTGATGTCACGCACCGTACGCGCATTTTATTGGTCTATTATATATTTATTCAAATACCCAAAGGGCCCTCTAGGAGCATTACGTATAAGGGGGGACTTAAAGCAGAACTCAGTTTTTGCAGAAAGAGGATCATTTCAGGTGCCTGATACAGGGCTATACTACAGTAATTCAAGAAATATAGCAGCAAAGCTGTCGTTATGACGAATGTACGTAACAAAGAATTCGTAACAGTGTGTATGAACAAGCACACTTAACATTCTAGTCGAAGTTAGGAGAGCTCTTAAAATAATTGAAATGGCGATGATTAGGTCGTTCATTTTCTCATACAGACACATGTTCGTGCCGCTGGTTTACGACAGAAAACTCGAACTTCCTACCCAATTTCAGCAAAGATGTCGATGTCACTGCTCAGCCAAGTGAAATATTTAAATTAGGGACGACGAACTTTTAATTACAAGTACGCGCAGCATTTACATTAACAGTGCAAATGTACTAACGAATACAGCTAAAACCACCTAGCACGTGCGACTCTCTTGCAGAGGTGAATGGCAAGCGCGTCGCACTTCTGGGTGGGGAGAGAGAGAATGAACTTTTATTAGGGAACAGCAAAGTTGGGTTGTTCTTCCCCTTGAAGATCCAGAACTCAGCCAGAGGCTGACCACCAGGCCGGTGATGCGTCCGAGACGCAGGGGCTAGGCGTTTTTAGCAGAAACAGTTTTATGCAAACCCCTAATTACGAACGAAAACTTGAAAAAGCAACATATTTAAGGCCGAACTATATGCAGCGTTTTCCCGGCGTTTTCCCGCCGTTTCGTACGCCGGCGTCACTCGGCGTCGACGCTGCCGGTGACGGTGGCCGAAACGTCCACTTCTGGACGGTCCAGACATCACCGGCGTCAGCGTCGCCGCCGGAAGCGCTTCGCTGAATGGATAACCAATCAGCGCGCAGCTGGCAGCGACTTCCGCTACGTAACGGCGTCGTCGCTGCTGCCAAAATGGCTGCCACCCGCCTCAGATCTATTAAGTCGTCGCCGTGCTCTGTGTGACCCGCAAGTTCTCAACTGATGCTTGTATTTGACTTAGCTTGTTCCTCAGAAGCTTCGACAGCAAGCGCTCGGGATTTCTTCGAACAGTTTCCGAGCGCCATCCTCAAGTTCATCGGTAGGCTTAGCAGGCCTGAGTGTATAGGCCGAATACGTGGCCTCAAAAACGTGCGACAACTTCAAGCTCAGAGGCCATATATTACGAGTTCGTGGTTCATCTCATGCTCAATAGGTGGCGTTACAAGTAAAATAAACAAAAATAGCCTTTCGGCGGCACTGTGACTTGTTTCCCTCAGTACTGAACCGCAAGTTAGACATAAAACCTGTAATCAGGAATATTTTTTGTTGGTCCAGTGACGGATACTTCACACTGCTTTGCGAGGTATCAGGTTCATTCCCTTTGGTCGCATGCGTGACGCTGGGCTGGCGCTGGCCTCGGCGCTTTCCATGTGGTTGGCCGCCCTCTCAGGCGGCGTTGATGTCATGACGCCGAGAGACGCAACGTCAGAAAACGCCGGAAAAAACGCTGCATATAGTTCGGCCTTTACGCTGTGTACAAGCTGCGTCCGTCTACCTTGGACTGCGTCCAAGCTCGGGCGACCCGAGGGCTGCTGCAGCTCGGACGAGACTGAACCGCTCTTTCCACAGTAACGCTTCTTCTTACTCTTTTTTTCTTCAACCCACCCTCTCCCTTCCGGCAGTGCCGTGGTAACGTCGCGTCGCTGGTGACGCACGTTACCACGACAGTTTTCTTAGGTTGTAATCGACTATATGGTTACGTCTGAACATGTAAGGAGGATTACAGTTATCGGCTATATCAAATCCAGATGGTGTCAACGTTTACGCAATTTCATCGTGCCTCTCGCAGCAGTGCCGCTCCGCTTCTAGAGATAAGCAGATCGAGATAAGGATGCAGCTCTTCGCTGAGCTGGTTGCACTGCAACGGGGCTGCATCGATGACGTCAGCATTACGCTCCGCAGCGAGCGCCTCACGGCGGCTCTGTCGCCGCTGCGCTGCACCGTTTTACTGAGAGAACACTACAGCGTTTCAAACGCGTGCACTGCTTATCGAGCGCCGTTTTTTCTTTTTTTTTTCTCACTTCAGCGGGAGATCTACAGCGTCGACAAGCGCCCTTCTTACACTTTCTTATCGGCAGTATACGCAAGGTTCCGGGAAAAGCTGCGATGGCAGACTTATCGAAGCAACAATGCTCGCCCCTTCTTGTTACTCGGAAAAGATACATCGTCGCGATATAAAGAAGCTACCGACGCTACTGCGTTGCAGTGTAAAGATAAGGAGTGTCGGTTGAAACGTGAGCCTTTGCCGCGCCGCGACTGCCGTCGCTGCGGGGAGTGTGAAGCGGAGATGATATTTAGAGAGCGCGTGTGTTTCAGTGTTGCTTGTTTTAGATACACTGACAGCAGCAGTGTCGCAAGTGCAAATACATAATTTGCTTTAATGCAAAGCGGTCTACAAGCAGTTTTGGGGGTGATATATTGAGACAAGAGAGAAGCCATTTTCCGAGCTGAAACAGACAGGCAGGCAGGCAGGCAGGCAGGCAGGCAGGCAGGCAGGCAGGCAGACAGACAGACAGACAGACAGACAGACAGACAGACAGACAAGCAGACAAACAGACAGACAGACAAACAGACAGACAAGCAGACAAACAGACAGACAAACAAACAGACAAACAGACAGACAGACAGACACAGACAGACAGACACAGAACTTTATTGTGAAACTGAGGAAAAAAAGTTACTGTAGGGATGCCGAGCGAAGCATGAAAACTATGTGATGTTTGTAATAAAAGATGGAGTAAGCACTTGTACACTACTTAATTTTAGGGGTGTGCGAATAGTGAACTTTAGAACCGAATCGAATGCTGGTGACAATGAATCGAATACGAATACGAAGCGAATTCTTTTCGAATAGTTTTCGAATAGTAAGGCAACCATCTCCAAAACAGATCTGGAATTCGACAATATTTTACCTGGAACAAACAGTCGCAAAAAATAACATAAGAACATTACGATTAACCTTTACCGCCCAAAAAATGCCACAGTTACGTAAATTAGGCTAGCTGGTATCAGCACTGACAGCTAAGGAGATATTTTGTAACTGTGCTTTGAAATACAGCGGTTACTTGAAAATTCAAGGCGGTGCGTTGTCACCATTTTTAAAAAAATAAATCTTAGGCGTAAAAATTGAACAATGCTTGATTAATCGACATCATGATTCTCATTATGAGCAGTGGAGATTGAGGACAATTTAGCTGCGGCGGCACTAATGTTTTAGAGAGAAGCTCCTACATATGTGATGTGTATAGACCCATTTCATATTTGTAAACAGGCGTAGGCGCCGTCGACATACTGAGGCACTTTTAGAGACGTCTCGACGCGTAGGCTCCGCCCAGCCCTCTATGATCACGGGACAACTGGCACAGCAGCTGTAAAGCTGCCTCCCAGAACAGCGCGTCGGGGAGCCTCCCGCGCAGCTTTGCAGCTGCTGTGCCAACTCGCTGCTGTGCCAACCAGCTGCTGTGCCAGTCGACAACTGGCACAGCAGCTGTAAAGCTGCCTCCCAGAACAGCGCGTCGGGGAGCCTCCCGCGCAGCTGTGCAGCTGCTGTGCCAGTTGTCACGTGATTATAGAGGGCAGGGCGGAGCCTACGCGTCGAGATGTCTCTACAAGCGCCTCAGTATGTCGACGGCGCCTACGCCTGTTTACAAGTATGGAATAAGTCTGTAGCATCGATGGTCCCGCAAAAGTTTGGGCCGCATGTACCATGGTTATCCAACAATTAAAACAAGAAAAAATGTTCCCTCGATGTTTCAGTGTGTTGTTCCTTTTGGGGCTTTTCTTTCAGGGCTGATTATTTAAAAAGTATTCGAAAAAAGACATTAAGAGAGCTTCGCACCGGTGGTTCCAAGCCTGAGGGAAGTGCGGAGCTGGGCAGCCTTCTTTGTTTCTCTTTGGTTTTCTCTATCGTTCCTCCACTCTTTCTTTCTTTTTTTTTTCTTTTCCAGTTTTTTTCTGTGTTTTTTTTCTCTTTGTTCCTACTTATTTTTTTACTTCCTATTTTTTTCCCTTTCTTTCCCTCTCTTTCTATTTCTCGCTTCATTTCTCTTTTTTTTTTCAATTTTTGTACGGGGTTTTATTTAAAGGGCTCCGCACTTGATATCATCATCAATGCACGCTCGAAGAACAAAAGGAAGACATCTCTCTGGCGTGAGCGAGCGCTCAATATGCTACAGATGGCTCTGCTATGTGTGGTTTTGCCTGCGTTAAAATCACCATCAAGGCTCTCGAAGAACAAGAGGAAGAAGACTTCCCCTAGGCGCGAGCGCGCGCTGCAGCTGGCTTTGATATATGTGGTTTTACCTGCGTTACACCAAGCGACGACGACAGCATACGACAGTCTGCCCCCCTAAAGTGCTCCACACTTAATATATTTGGAGGCTCGAATATGTGCTTGTGGCGGCAGCCAAGCCAAGCCAAGCCGCCAGGCAGCGCCACCCTCCGCTGCTCTCCGGAACCTCCAGAGAACCTGAATAAACAGTTGATGTTTGGGATTCACGCCGCGCGGTCGTGTCTTCTTCTCCCGCGCGTACACGCGTCCCAACAGTGGTGACCCGGACGAGGCTTACCGCCTTTTTCAAGCGACCGACGCCATGGAGACTCCCCCCTGACGCACCGGCCATCTCCGCCGTCGACATCAGGCTCCCGCCGTTTTGGACAGCGGACCCGCAGCTGTGGTTCCTGCAGGTGGAGTCCCAATTCACCGCTCGTCGTATTGCCGCTGAGCTAACAAAGTACCACCACGTGGTCGCCAGCCTCCCACCGGCAATAGCGAGCGAGATACGCGATCTGCTGGTCGCTCCACCTGCAGAGAACGCGTACACAGCGCTCAGACAGCTGCTCATCAGCCGCCTCACGCCGTCAGAGCCTCAGCGACTGCAGCAGCTACTGCACGACACCGAGCTCGGGGACCGGACGCCCAGCCAATTGTTGCGCCACATGAGGCAGCTGTTGCACACGGCCGGCGCAGCCACCACCGATGCCGACAGCAGACTGCTTCGCGAGCTGTTCCTACAGCGACTTCCGGTCAACGTGCGCATGGTCCTCGCCTCGGCTGCCGACAAACGCCTGTCTCAACTCGCCGAGCTCGCGGACTCGGTGCTGGCGGTCGCTCCGCCGTCCGTCGCGGCGCTACAGCCAGACATCCCCGGCGGCGCGCCCACGACCACGCTGCATGACATCCGGGAGCAGATATCCCGCCTCGCCGATACCGTCGCAGCGATGCAGGCCCGCAGCACTCCCGAGGAGCGCCAGCGCCCAGCAGTGCAACAGAGAATCTGCTGGTATCACAGGAAGCATGGCAATGCTGCTCGCAAATGCATTCCTCCGTGCGACTATGCGGGAAACGGGAGCGGCCGGCACTGAGGACGACCAGTGTCGCAGAGGCCCCCGAACGTCGTCCATCAGTGTTTTTCCTCACCGACCGCGACAGTGGCCTTCGATTCCTCGTGGACACCGGCGCTGAGGTGAGCGTCCTGCCGGTTGGGTCCACCGATCGCCGTGTCCCCAGTGCGTCCCCGCTTCAGGCGGTCAACAACACAACCATCGCCACCTACGGACATCGCTCGCTGCCACTCGATTTAGGCTTGAACAGAACGTTCCGGTGGATTTTCATCGTGGCAGCAGTGAAGTTCGCCATCTTGGGTGCGGACTTTCTTCGGCATTTCGGCCTTCTCGTCGACGTGCGCAACCGCCGCCTTCACGATCCCGTGTCGCAGGCAACTGTGCAAGGCAATCCCTCGCACCACCCTCCGCTGAGCCCCACTCTGCTCGGGCCGTCCGGTGCAGAACGTTTTACTCGCATTCTGCAGGATTTTCCCGAGTTGACGAGGCAGCCGCCAGCCAGCGCCGCGGTGAAGCACAAGGTACGCCATTACATCGCCACCAGCGGCCCACCCGTGCACGCGCGGCCTCGCCGTTTGCCTCCAGAGAAGTTGAAGGTCGCACGACAGGAATTTGAACACATGATGGAGCTAGGGATCATCAGACCCTCGTCGAGCGCCTGGGCATCTCCACTTCATATGGTGCCAAAGTCAACGCCGGGAGACTGGCGACCATGCGGGGACTACAGGGCGCTGAACCAGGTAACGACTCCAGACAGATACCCGGTACCGCACATACACGATGTCACGACGAGGCTTCACGGTGCCACTATCTTCTCGAAGATTGACCTGGTGCGGGCATACCATCAGATTCCCGTTGCCCCGGAGGACGTCCCGAAGACCGCCATCGCAACGCCTTTCGGACTTTTCGAATTCCCCCGAATGCCATTCGGACTCTGAAACGCGGGTCAGACATTCCAGCGGTTCATGGACGGTGCTATACGCGGCCTCAGCTTCTGCCACGCCTATCTTGACGACTTGCTAGTCGCCAGCAGCACTCCGGAAGAGCACGTGAATCATCTGCGCATCGTCTTCCAGCGCTTAGTGGAACACGGCGTGGTCGTGAACATGGCCAAATGCGAGCTTGGTGTGCGACAACTCTCGTTTCTTGGACACGTCATCTCCGCCTCAGGAGTTCTTCCTCAACCCAACAAGGTTGAAGCCGTGCAAGGATTTCCGCAGCCGACCGCCAAGCGCCAGCTTCGGGAATTTCTGGGTTTGGTAAACTTCTACCGCCGTTTCATTCCCCGCTGCGCCCATATCCTTCAACCTCTTCACGACCTGCTGGCCACTTCACGAAATGGCTCGGACACCCTCTCCTGGTCTCAAGAAGCAAAAGAAGCCTTCTGCGAGGTCAAGGACGCTTTGGCAAACGCCGCACTGCTTGAATACCCCAGGTCCGGTGTCCCGCAGAGCGTAATGGTGGATGCCTCCGATACAGCCGTTGGGGCTGTATTACAGCAGCTCGTTGGGGGAATCTGGCGCCCGATTTCCTTCTTTTCGAGGAAGCTAACACCTACCGAGCGCCGCTACAGCACCTTCGGGAGAGAACTGCTGGCCGTGTACGCTGCCATACGACATTTTCGCCATTTCCTGGAAGGTGTAGAGTTTTTCGTCCTCACCGACCACAAGCCGCTTACTTATGCATTGCGCTCGCTAAGCTCCGACGGTGGAACGCACACAGCACGTGAACGGCGCCAAATGTCCTATATATCAGAGTTCACGACTGATATCCGCCACGTCAAAGGCGGCGACAACGAGGTAGCGGACGCCCTCTCACGGAATCCTGTGAACGCCATCATGCCCACACTACAGGTTGATCTTCCCGCTTTGGCAGCCGCTCGAACGTGAAGATGACGAACTGAAACACCTGTTGACCGCGACCACTGCCCTGAATCTTGAGTGGATCCCAGTTCCCGGATCCGAGGACAAGGTTTGCTGTGACACCAAGCGTCAGTAGAACTCGCCCGTTCGTGCCCGCGAGCCTCCGTCGCCATGTGTTCGAGTCCTTGCACAGACTGTCTCATCCGGGGATTAGAGCCACCCAAAGACTGGTGACGGCAAGATTTGTCTGGCCGGGCGTAAATCGGGACGTCCGACGCTGGGCACGCGAATGTGTAGCTTGCCAGCGCTCTAAGATACAACGCCATACCTCGACAGCACTGGGAACACTCCCCACTCCGGATTCTCGCTTTGATCATGTCCACCTGGACATCGTCGGCCCACTGCCACCCTGCCACGGAAAGGCCTACCTGCTGACCTGTGTCGACAGGTTCACCCGCTGGGCGGAGGCCATCCCTATCGCGGACATCACTGCCGAGACGGTTGCGAGTGCTTTCCTGTACCACTGGGTAGCCCGTTTCGGTGTGCCCTCCACGATAACAACAGACCGCGGCCGACAATTCGAATCAGCCCTTTTCACTGCCATCAGTCAGCTCATGGGCACCTCACGCATACGCACGACAGCGTACCACCCCATGAGCAACGGCATGGTGGAGCGCTTTCACCGCCAGCTGAAGGCTGCGCTCACGGCAACCGAGGAACACAACTGGGTGGAGGCCCTCCCACTCGTTCTTTTGGGTATAAGGTCCACCTTGAAAGAGGACATTGGCTGCAGCGCCGCTGAGCTGGTCTACGGCACGACACTCAGGCTGCCGGGAGAGCTCTTTGCGCGCGGCTCAGAGGAGGCATCCATAGCTTGCAGCGACTATGCACTTCGCCTACGCAACGTCATGAGCAAACTGCGCGCGGTACCTCCACGGCCCCCAGGGTCGCGTGTGGTGCACGTCGACCCACAGCTCACATCGTGCCCATATGTGTTTGTACGACACGACGCGGTTCGGCGACCTCTTCAGCCACCCTATGATGGGCCGTTTCAAGTCCTCCGCCGTGGTAACAAGCAATTCACAATCAAGAGAAACGGCCGTGAGGAGGTCGTGTCGTTGGACCGCATCAAGCCAGCACACATGGACCGTGACGACGCCGTGTTGCCTCCACTAAGGGAATCATCGCCAGGACCCCCCAGCTTCAATGCCAGCCCAAGTCCACGAGGTGCCCTCCCGGCTGACGCACAGTGGGCGGTTATCAAGAGCACCCACTCGCCTGGACCTTTAACTCCGTTCGGCAACTCACTAGGGGGGGAGTGCTGTGGCGGCAGCCAAGCCAAGCCAAGCCGCCAGGCAGCGCCACCCTCCGCTGCTCTCCGGAACCTCCAGAGAACCTGAATAAACAGTTGATGTTTGGGATTCACGCCGCGCGGTCGTGTCTTCTTCTCCCGCGCGTACACGCGTCCCAACATGTTATTCGATTCCAGTACCGAATCGACTACAACGCTATTCGATCCGATATTTGAAATTTTTGAATGTTCGCGCAACCCTACTTTTTTAAAAAAATTATATGCTTTATGTGAAGACTACCACAACACCAGAACCGGCGAGTGGTTAGCACCTATTAGCTACCCTAGAACGTCATTACTGTCGGTGTTTTACGTCACAAAACCAGGATATGATTATGAGCAGAGGTCGGCAAACTCACTCATGAGTCGACTCACTCAGACTCAGATCGAGCTCTGAGTCCGAGTTTGAGTGAGCCCGGGTGTGTAATATTTTAGTGAGTTTGAGTCCGAGTGAGTCCGGTTGAGGAAAATTTTAGCGAGTCATAGTCCAAAGGAGCCCAAAGAGCTTACGTTGCTAAGTCAGTATGAGTGAGCTCCACCTTTTATTGCCGACCTATGATTATGAGAGACGCCCAGTGGCGTAGCCGGGGGGGGGGGGGGGGGGTCAATCCCCCCCTCCGAAATTTCTCAGTTTTGCTTGCGTATACACGCACACATACAAACGTACGCACGAACATACATAAAGTATAGTTGACCCCCCCCCCCCCCCGAACAAAAATTTCTGGCTCCGTAGTGTAGAGCTCCCGGAAATTTAGACCACGTGGGATTCTTTAACGTGCACCTATATAAACCTAGGTACACAGGCGTCATAGCATTTTCGCCGCCATCGATAATGCAGCCGGGATTCGATCCCGCGACCTTCGGGTCAACTGTCGAGTACCGGGACCAACGCCGTAATGAAGTATAGTAAATAAACCAATCAACTAATGCAACAAGCTAATACGTGTGCTTTTCATTCATTGCTTGTGCCTCACTCCAATAAATGTCTCTCACACTACGAGAAATTCACCGCCGAAGTATTTGGAAGCTTCGACATAGTACACTTCCAGCTCAAATATGTGCAAAGTATATAGTGTTACTAAAGTGGTTGCTTTGGTGTGTTGATATGACATATTGGAGGGAAACAGCGCGAAAGACGAAAGACCAGGCAGAGAAAGACACGTACTACAGCGCTGACTTAAAACAAAAGTTTATTCGTCAAACTACGCATTAAATACCTGCGCAGTTGAAAACGAAAAGAAGAAACAAAATATGACAAGTCGAAGATAGTGTTAGTAATTACGTAGTGTTACGTAAGTCCACATTCTTTTGGTGGATAAATTATTTGAAATGCCCGTTTCCTGTAGGCGTAACAAAAGCTTAGCACCGCAAAGGGCGAGCTGCTCTAGAGTTTAAGCTGCATACAGCAAACTTGAAAGTAGAAGGACGCATCCGGTAAGTACGGAACGGAAATCGCGGAAAAGTTCGGGACAGGGACCATTTTCTGTGCGCTAGATTATGTGCATAGCGTCACACTCGAAAGACAGCCCCATTAGAAAGCAAAAAGCTTCCTCCATTTCGAGAAAACCTCTGCCTGGTATGGGAGTCGAACCCGGTACCTACGCGTCTTCCACCTGCGCCAAATCTGCAACACGAACCACGTTACGAAAACAAAACACAGAAGTTCCCACGATTCGTGTCTTTATTTCGCCGTCGAACGTGGTCAAAGCGTATATCAGCAACGGTTAAATTAAAGCCTCTGAGATGACCAACTCATCCTAGAAATTGCCGATCCCAAAGGCCGTGCTTTCGTGCTCAGCCTAAAAAATAAAAGCCCTGTAAACCATGTCTCCTCGTTTCTATAGCGGTCAGTACACCTGCTCTGGTATTCGGTCTGTAAACCATGGAGTTTCTCGCAGTAATGCTGAAACCAAAAGCAAAAGGATGAACAACGTCATGGTCGCCATGTTCACTGACGGTATCAAGCTACGTCGTTTCAAAGAAGACCATGCGATGATGCGCAGAAATAAGACGTATTCCTTTTTTTTACGTTTTGTTATTTTGGGTACCTGTTTACGATCAACTTCTGTTGAGCCGCTATCATTCGATGCGCCATTAGGTGGCGCGTAAACCATTATCGCTTTTGACTGTCGTCTGCATGCACGTCTGCTTCTCTGCTGCCTTCTGTCCACGCGACGGCTTCAGTATTTTTCGTTTCTCCTGTCTACTGTAGTGACTGTAGTCAAGCGCGCTTTGCAAGTGTTTGTGCTCGTGAACTCTGCGGTGTATGGACAATGCAAAACGAAAGTCTGCAGAATCAAGTCAGGAAGGCGCTCGACTATTCGTGAATCGTTCGCCGAACTCGCAGTATTGGGGACAGCGTGGATACCTGTTCGTCAGCGCGTCAGAGTCAAGTACAGGTGAGCTGGCTTTTTGTACGCAGAAGTCACGAAACGGATCGCTGTTGTAACCTGACAGAAACAGCCGTTGATCTTTAACAAGGGGAAGCCATTTTTAGTCAGTGAAAGCTTTGAAGAATTGTATCGGACAGAGCGAACGCCATGGCACTTCGAAAACGGTTTTTATAACGTTACAGTTGCTGGTGTATTCCGTAACTTAACGTGATTACCCGAGAGGACAGTGTGTGGCGCATGCGCAGTGGCGAAAAAGACATCGCGTTTCAAACGTCGCGTTTCCGAAGATGTCTGAATGCTATGGTGTCTGCACGGTCAACTGAGCTGGCAAATTTATTTCGTTCACAAATACAGCCGTATTTATTTGGAGACACGGTGGGAGGTTAGTACAGACTACAGCCGCAACAACATAACAAACGCCAAGATTACACGAGACACGATTAACGGGTGGTACCATTGGCGTGTGCAGGGTACCCATAGTCCAGGGGGGGGGGGGGGGGGGGGCGAAGGTTTTTCGCAACGCACCCCCTCCTTGTTAAGTCAATGTATGGGGCAGACTTCGCGCGCCTCCCTCTTAGGTGACTACAGGGGGGGGGGGGGGGGGGGGCTTCCCCTCCGTTCGCACGCCTATGGGTGGTACGGTTTAATGTGATTTCTCAACGAACCCTTCAAGTGGCAATGCGCGAAGCGAATTCCATCCAAGATGTTCCAAATTTCAACTGCGTTAGCTCAGGCTAGCGAACAGTTGTAGCGGCGCGGGCCGATGCATCGCGAGGTGTGGAAAAGAAAAAAAAATGCCGAATCATATGGAGAGCGTACTGCGCATGTGCGAGAGACATACACGAAGAGAAAAGCAACATCACGGCGAATGCTTGCTTGTCGTCCCTGCGCTTACGGCACCGGTGATCACGGGACGTGACGAAGCGAAAAATATTTATCCCTGCGAGCCGAGAGATAAGACGGCCCGCTTGTCCGTTCCCGTTTATCCATGCAGTGTAGCTGCTACGTCTACATGTGCGGAGTGTTTTGCGGTTGTTGACTGGGAACTAGAAGTTATTATTGTTATGCTCTCTAGCCACCATATTATTGTGAAGCAGCTTGTGCGAAAGACTGCATGAATGCGGGGATCCGTGCTTTTGGGGGGTAAAATTTTTATGCCATCTTTCGGGGGTCGGGGGCATAATGGAACGACAGGTCAGGAAGATAGCAGAGGGGATTAGATAAGAAAACAGTAATATATACATGATAATATCTGAGGTATAAGTCCGAAAATCAAGATATGATTACGAGGGACGCCGTAGTGAAGGGCTCCGGAAATTTCGACCATCTGGTGTTCTTTCACGTGCGCTTACATCGAAGAGTACACGGGCCTCTACTATTTCGCCCCCCACCGAAATGTGACCGCCACCGCGGGGATCGAACCCGCGACCTTCGGGTCAGCGGCCGAGCACCGTAACCACTGATCCACCGTGGTGGACAGACAACAAAACAGTCGTAGCCGACAATCTACACTTCGTTAATTTCATGCACAAGGTGCAAAGCTTTGGAAGCTATGCAAGATGTTATTCTGTCAACAGTACGGGCAAAATGGCTGATTGGGCGAGTTGGTGATTCGTGATTACTTGATATGCTCTAACGATGACGATTCATGATATGCACTAACGATTCATGATATGCACTAAGATGATATGACGATTCTTGATATGCACTAACGATTCATGATGACGTAGA
Source organism: Rhipicephalus appendiculatus (assembly GCA_030522465.1). Taxonomy (NCBI): domain Eukaryota; kingdom Metazoa; phylum Arthropoda; class Arachnida; order Ixodida; family Ixodidae; genus Rhipicephalus; species Rhipicephalus appendiculatus. Next base: position 41,860 of record JALIZH010027663.1, read on the forward strand.
CAGGCACTAACGCTCCTATTTTTGTCCTTAATTGTTACGCGCTTAATTGTCCTTGTCTTTCTTAGTCCCCGTCTATACGTTACACGCTTGTATATCAGGTATGTGCAAGTCCGCGCGTCTTACGCTTGGATTTAGTTGTCGTGAACGTGGCCTTCGCGATTGGCTCCGGCTGTGCGCTACCGTTACCGATCTCGGAGGTCATAATAGCTAAACGAAGGGACGCTGAGCTATTCATAACAACATATTGACAACCGTATAAGCAACCGGGTTTGCTTATTTGATAAGGCACAGAGCTTCTTCATTTATTATTACTAATAATCGTATTCGTAGTTTTGGGACGTTAAGGACCCCCCCCCCCCCCCTCACCAAAAGAAAAAAAAAGCTCTGCTGTAAAGAAAAAAGCGAACAAAAGAAAGACAGCTTTCAGCTTCGAAATCTTCCAACTCCTGTAGCTCCATGAATATATATGTAGCGAGAGCTAAAAGCTTTGGTTTTATTGCTTTTTGCAAGTGATTTTGTGGCATAGCCTGACAACATATTGCATGTAGGGGTTGCTTAATCTGGCGTACCCGTAATGGACTTACGCAAGCGCTTTTGTTGCTTCCCATTATTAACATAGTCGCAGAACCTTCGTTCGATCTCCAGTTTCCTGCGCAGTGTTACGAAACGTCACTTAGAAGGCAGCCATCTGATGCACGCTTTAAATTTATTGTTTTGTCGATGCACTACGCCTCTGTCAGGCTTGGAACGAGCTGAACCTAATTTGAATTTTTTTTTGCCCCGTCGCTTTTGTACGATGTATGCGATTACTCATTGAACCTTTATCTATTGAATTGTCTGATGTTCAAAAATAACCCTTTTTTCTTTTACAACGGCGCTTCAAGCTAAACAAAGTTATACAAAGTCTGATACATTTGCATACGTTGAAGCACTGCTTTCCTTTTTGGTTGATTTTGAGATGGCATCATGTTTCTTCGCCTATTCTCCTTGCGTTACTGTTGCTTAATTCTGCATTGCAAGTATGCATTTTTTTGTGTATCTTTTGTCTTGTCTCTTTAAATATAGCCAATATTGCTTGGGCCCGAATAGGGCCTGCTATATTTCTAGATAAATAAATGAATGAATGTATCAATAAATAAATAAATAAATAAATAAATAAATAAATAAATAAATAAATAAATAAATAAATAAATAAATAAATAATGGAGGCTGAGGGCCCTTGTCAAGCTGCCTCTTTCGGAGAGCAGTTTTTACCTACAGCTGTCCTTCATCAAATGTATTGATGAAAAAATAAACATTATTATTATTATTATTATTATTATTATTATTATTATTATTATTATTATTATTATTAATTTTATTCGGCCAGTGATCAAGAAAAAAATTTTAAAAATATCTTGACACGGGAAGAAATGGCAAAAAAAAAGAACCACACAAGTACACGCAGTAAATGTAAGCAAGACACATACCTAGATATCATAACACACCAGATACGTGTTAATTTTTTTCTACATTGTGTTTCTCTCGCGCATTAGCCAAATGAGACATTGTTTTATCTCCCTCTTTTCGTTAAGTTTATGACATTGCCTTTCCATCTGTGCTTAAAGCTGTGCATTGTCGAGCATTTCTTGATTTATGATGATGATTGCTTTGCTTTTGTGTGCTTTTATGACTTGTCTAGCTAAAATAAGTGATGCAGTGCACGTCCCCATTATAGTCTTTGTTGTGTGCTATGTTCTAACTTCAACGTATGTATTGTTCGTATTGAGCTTCTGATTTTCCTTTGTCTATGCATTGTATTGGGTACATTATATATCTCCTGCATAACTTTGCCATGATTGATTTGAAGAAATCTTGTCAAAATTTTTCCTTTCTACAGCCTGCATGTACTCGCAAATTCAGCTAATCCACTTTATAGGCTTGCTGTATTGACTGCGCAACACTGTTTTTATCTAGTGTTTGCTTACGATTTTAAACTCTTGAAGAGGCAAGTTTTTTAATTAAAAAAAAAAAACAAAAGATTATCCAGCACTTTAACTGTTGGGTTTGGAGTGGATACTGAGGACAATACTGGTATTACAACAGTAAATAACCAGCGTTAAGGAAAAATTTCGCCATCTTTAATCAACATTTGTCAGCACTAGCCGTCACCTTTGCCAAAACTGAAGCAGACTTGCCGGGAATTGACCTGTTCGAGCCAACATAATCCAACGCTTGTGATTGCTGCTAGTGTGCTAGCAAATGCGGTAATTGAAGTCACGTGACTCATACTGATACGCTCTGTTCGAGTGCACTGCCTTCGGTGCCTTTGAACAGAGCACATTTACCGAGCATATTAACGGTTAGAAATTTTGCCCCATTACAAAATCAAGGTTAAAGAGGCTGACGATGAATCCAGCGTCTTGAAAAGGTGACAGTGTGCGCAGAGTTCTTTCGAAGGCTCTATGTGGCTTAGGAATTTTTGAGTAACACTGCACGGCCATGATTCACGCGTAGCGTATCTTGCGCTGAGTCGGGGTGGATTCTATGCGAACTTTAATGGACGACTTTTCAGACTCTATACGGCACAGTTACTTTATAGGAGCGCTGTGCGGTTACGATGTTGAATTGGCATTTATCATACTGCGTCGCGGTGGTTTCTGTGCGAACTCTTTTTTGAGTAACTATGTATCTAGATTCTCTTCACAGGCACAATGAGGCCTAGAAACTTCTGACTCGCGATTTTTATAGCTTTTATTATGCTGAGTAGCGGTGGATTCTGGACGAAATTTGCTATGCGACCACGTATGTACCTAGAGTCACGTCTGAGGCACTACATGGCCTAGTAACTTTTGATGAGAGCTGCATGGTCACGCTTTTAAGTGTTTATTGTGCTGCGTCACGGTGGATCCCGAGCGAACTCTTATACTGGCGAGGACGCTGAAACTATATTTTGCCACGCCCCCTACTTCAGCCCAGCCTCCTCTTATGCAAAATTCCGCGTGGCCTTAGTGAGCTTTGAGCTACACGAGTTAATTCCCCGGATTTTGCAATGTTGCCGCGAAGAAACCGGCACCTCAAACACAGTAGAGTCGTCTGCTTCCGCCTGGAGAGTATAGCAGACGATGCAACAAGGTTCGCAACAACGCACGCTTTGTTTTACATCGATAACTGCAAAAAGATTCCGTCGCTATTTTAACGTCGCTCCTCGGTTTTTCACCTGTATACAGTACCGTATGTTTGTTTCTGTACGTAGTTAAGTGCGTTTCGACGTATTTCACTCAATTTAGCTGCGTCGTCTGCTCGATGTTCTACTGGCGCAACAAACAGAACCGTCTGCTTCCACATGGAGCATAGCAAAGATGCTCCCATTAGGCGCTTTGTTTTACATCGATCAGTGCAAGCTTTGTTTGAGAACCCTCTTCCGTAGTGTCATCCGTATTCAGTTTCGAATTTTCTGTTTTTCTTTCTTGCTCACAGTGTGTTTCGGCGTGTTTTACTCAAGTTAGCAGCGTCGTCTGCTCGATATTTCGAAAGACAGAATCGTCTGCTTCCGCCTTTAACATGCATATAGCAGACGATGCTACGATGCTCTCATCCCACGCTTTGTTTTACATCCATCAGTGTTTGGTGATTCATCACATTTCCAACGTTGCTTGATTTGAAATCACTCTTCCATTGTGTCACCTGTGTTCAGTTTGTAGCTTTCACTTTCGTTTTCTTTTATTTTTACTTCACTGCCAAGCGTGTTTCACTCAAATCAGCTGCGTCGTCTGCTCGATAATTCCACGGGCGCAACAAAGAGAAACGTCTGTTTCCACCCGAAGCATGCAGACGCTCGCATCCCACGCTTTGTTTTACATCGATAAGTGCAAACAGATTCGTCAGTTTGTACGTCGCTTTGTTTGAGAGCCCCATTCTGTTTCGTCACTTCCGTTCGGTTCCTCATTCGGTCCTTCACTGTCAAAGCGCGTTTGTACGTGTTTCGTTCCAGTTATATCTGGGTCGTCTGCTCGCGATATTCGACGCGCGCAGCAGACGACACAATAAACAAATGCGAGTTGCTTCGTTCTACTAAGCCGCGTCGTCTGCTCGATATTCTACGCGCGTAACAGACGCCACAATAAACAAAACAGGAGTTACTTCGTTCATCAGCCTTGTCGTCGGCTCTATAAATTCGATGCGCGCAGCAGACCACACAATACACGAAATACGAGTTATTTCGTTCGAGTTAGCTTCGTCGTCTGCTCGATATTCCACGCGCGCAGCAGACGACAAAATAAACAAAAACGCGAGTCGTTTCGTTCAAAGTTGGCTTTGTCGTCTGCTCGCGATATTCGACGCGCGCAACAGACGACAACAAACGAACGCGGTCCTTTTGCGCCGAAGTTAAAGATAAAGGACACAAAGTAGGAGCCAACCAGGTGCAATACACAGTATTCGCGCGTTACCGGCATCCGTTGCGACACAACCTGTTCTCTGAAACGTGCTCCCACGTGCAGCTCTCCACGTAACACCCAACCACGCTTCCCGGGATTTCTTTTCTAAAGGAGGGCTTACATGTGAAGAGGAACCCGAGCGAACACTGTTTGCGCAACGAGCTTTTTCGAGAAGCGGAGGATTTCGGGAAAATGAGGAAAATAGAGTCGTTCGCGATATTCCCGGCCTCCGAAACGCTTCGTGCGTTTTTTTCCTCTCCTTTTTTTTTTCCCCGAGCGTATCTGTTTTTCGGGGAAGACGTCTTTCTGATAGCAAGGTCACGTTCCCGGGAAACACAAAAGCTCATATAAAGGCTTTTAAGTCCTTTTTATATCCCTGCATCCCTCTGAACACCTGTAGCGTCAAACGCGCGCATGCGCAGTAAACGACTGTTCTGGAGATTAGCTGGTCTTTTTGTTTTCGTTGTTGTCGCATGGTTCTATGTTTAGATTGACCATAATATACTCTATGGGGATTAACAGACAGACAGACAGAGGGACGGATGGACGGACGGACGGACAGATAGAGAGATAGATAGATAGACAGACATATATATATATATATATATATATATATATATATATATATATATATATATATATATATATATATATATATATATATATATATATATATATATATAATATACATGGATGGATGGATAGATAGATAGATAGATAGATAGATAGATAGATAGATCAGGCACGCACGCGCCAAGCTTCGCTTGCCCCATATTTTTCCGATAGCGTAAGGGCTCCTGAATCTTTTTTTACTATTAATATTTATATTAGTTCTCGGCGTCTTCACGAGAGGCCCCCAGGTCTAAGAAAGAAATAAAGAAATAAAAAGAAAGAAAAGACAGAAGGCAACCAAAAGCATCATACCTATCGAGAATGTCGGGAACGAAATAATCTTCCGAACCCAAAATCCACACCCAATCTTCTCAGTTGTAGGTATTCGACTCTGGGAAAAAACAAGACGTTCTTCTATTTTCCATTTTTTTTTTCTATCGCTTTTTTTTTTTTTTGCGATCTCTCAATCCGGCCGTTTCCGCGTATCATTATAAACACTTGCCTAATATCCTGCCTTTCTTTTTTTTTCTTGTTTTCATTTTTTTTTCTTCTGTTACGCGGGGTCGTGCTTCTGGGAATAAGAATATTCGCGCACGTGATGTAACGCGATACGCCGAATAGGTCAACAAGAAAGGCCGAACGCAAGCTTTTGTCCGTTCCCATATTTCTGCACGTATTTCGCCGTGGGCTTTATACGGGCCCCCACTGAAGAAGCCTTGGCTAAGTACGTAGGCTTAGGCAAAGATTGAGCTACTTGAGCGCTGCCGCGAAAGAGCAAACTCGTAAAGTACACGAGTATGGCGCTAGTTGGAGGCGGTTCGGTTCGCAAGTGCGGCTTTGCCACACAGTTAGGCCGTCTTCGCTAATAATTATAACCGCGAAACAAAAAATAATAAATAATAACATAACCGCGAAACAAAAACTATATTTCAGAATCGGCGTCCAGATTTAAGTCATCTTGGAGATCGGTGGCTATACTGAAAAGTGGCATTACTGAAAATATGACCTTGGCATCTTCTTCAGAGTTGAAACAATACTCAAGATGGCCGCCGCCTGCCATCTTGAATCAGTGAACGAAGACTTTACGGAGGTAGCGCGCAAGTTGAAACCCCATAAGGCATACCTTACTGTCCAAACAATATGGCGGCTGAACGGACGGCTCGGAAAACTCTTCGCTAAAAGGTCGTCTGCTCTCACGAAAACGAAGTAGCATTGTAAACCTGTAATGGAAGCTTCGTTGTGTTTTTCGTGGGAACTGCATGTGCAAAAATGTGAGACACAGTGACGATAAACGTTTTTTTTTTTTTCTCAGCTTTCGTTTCTCTTGATCGGCACAAGAGGGCACCACGTCTCAAAGGACGTCCTCCAGACGATCCCTGTTGCGCTGTCAACTATGATGGTATATGAAGTGAATCTCCCCGTTTGCCCTCACGTGATTTGTCAGAAATGCGATTGCGTCAGCTAAAGAGCAATTCAAACCAATCAAGCAAGGGCAAGGTGAATCTGTTCCCTTTCTGAATAGCTATAAGATGGCGCCCCAGGTAAGTTCCCTTGTTTGAGTGCTCGCGATGTCTTATCAGAGCTGTCAACAAGTAAACTGCATGCCTGTTATGCTGGAGAAAATAGGGAATCCCTCTACCAGTCCAGAATTGGTTGGCTGGAACTTGATCTTACGAGTGATGCCTGCTCTCTCGAAAAAAAAAAAAGGCAGGGGAAAAAATAGTTCATGCTGCAGACGGCGATAACCATTCTTAGCAGACGACGCCCGTTCCTCTGGTATTCACGATCGCAAAAGCAGAAGTTGGTATTTGCACAAAGCGCTAATCGTCTGCTATCTGGCGGGATGCAAAGCAGAAGTTGCAATTCCCATATGGTGATAATTGTCTGCGGTGAAGCCGGATCCAAAAGCAGAAGCTGGAATTCGCAAGTTGCGATAACCGACCGCTGTATAGCCGGATCCAAAAGCAGCAGTTGGAATTCACATGCGGAGATAATCGTCTGCTGTGTAGCGGGATCACAACGCAGAAGTGTGATTTAGCATGAGGCGATAACAGTGAACTGTCAGATGCTATCGCATTTTCCCAGAAGTGTATATAACATCCTTCTGCTACATGGCATCGGGCCCGGCACGCTGCCAAACCAGCCGACATTTATGACGCTGCTCAACGCAAACCGGAAGCGTATAGAGAGATACCCGTGTCGTCTGCTCCACGGTGAGCGCAGAGAGCAGCAGACGATAAAGGGTTGCCCGCGAGCAGACGACGCTGCGAAAATGGCTTCTTGCACCTACACCCGCTGCTATACAGCGTCAAGCCGAGTAGCGGCGGCGGCGGCGACTGCAAAGAGAGGTCCCACAGGGATTTCAATTTATCTTTCCGAGAAACCCAGAGACATTTCCTGCTCGAGAAAAGAAGCCGACCCGGGCGACGCGGCGCGGCGGAGCTGCAGAAGTAATAGCCACACGTCATAACAGCCTCCACCCTCCCCCCAACCTCTCCCCCTTCCCTAAATTTGCACCCGAGAACGACGTACGTTTTCTTCGTTTTGCTTTTTTCCGTTATTCCTCTTTGTAACGTACATTCTCACGAAGTAGAGATGCCATGTTCGGCACCCTTAAGAGGTTTACATTTAGCGCTTCGTGTTCAGCTTCCCGGAAGACCCGTGTTCGCTGAGCTTATTTTTGCCCATCCTCCGCAATGCGGTTGTCCTTTCCGGGGAAGAAGCTGTAAGGTGATGTTTTACGATGGCAGGTGCGCATTTTGCCCCCCTTCTGCCGCCACATTTTCGTCTGTGTGTGCGTCTGTCAGTCTCAGTGGATATCTATCTATCTATCTATCTATCTATCTATCTATCTATCTATCTATCTATCTATCTATCTATCTATCTATCTATCTATCTATCTATCTATCTATCTATCTATCTATATGTCTGTCTATCTATCTATCTATCTATCTATCTATCTATCTATCTATCTATCTATCTATCTATCTATCTATCTATCTATCTATCTATGTGTCTGTCTGTCTGTCTGTCTGTCTGTCTGTCTGTCTGTCTGTCGGTCTGTCCCCCCCAACCGTTCATCTAACATCTTTTCCCACACACGTAAGCGTGGAATCGGTCTTTTTTTCCTTTGCCCTATCATCGACTATATTCCGAAATCTCCGAGCGGAATTTGTATAACGGCGCTCTTCCTTCCTTCCTGCCTGGCGCGCGCACACCATATTTGCTGCGCCCGCTCCAGCCCCACTAATTTTAGGGCGCGGAGGAGGAAAGCGTGAATGCAAGAGAGTTGAAAATAGAAGATCGCGTCGGTAAACGCGGACCCCCCAAATGACACTCCAAGCACGTCTCCGTGGAGAACGTTTGGCCGGTAAAGCCTCCTATAAGTATTTCAATCTAAGGATGGGTGAGTCACTAGCCGATAGGAGCATAAGTCGTCCCAATATTAGCAGCGGTCTTTAAGAGACGCCGCGAAGAATGCAAAATAAGACCTTGCTCCCCTATCGCGGATAATGTGTATAAGGACACGGATGCTCTTGCCTTTAGGCTGGGAAGTACGCGGCCGTTCTATGCAGTAAGCGTGGGGATCCAGCGGTGATAACAAGAACTTGGTCGTATGCAGTATGTACGTACATATGTTGTGAGCTGAACGTGAGCGGAAACGGTATAGTGCCGCGAGTGTGTTTGCGTTTAAGGAAGGCGGAAGGATATAGACCACATCGCGAGTTGTGTGTTTGTAAGACTCCTAGGATGTCCGTTTCTCACCGCGGAGTTGTGAAGGCATAAGTGTTGGTTGAAGTTCGTACACTGTAGGAGGTTTGACCTCAGTACCAACTTCGACCTTTTACCCTGAGGCCGCACCAGGATTGACCGACCGTGACACCTCTTCCCAACCACACGCGCAGGGTCGAACCACTCGAGACGTACAGCGACATGTGCAAGCACTATCATCTACCGAGAGGAAAGAGGTCCCTGCCTCATTCTTCATAATGGCAGTGTTCAAGAATGTTACCCTAAGAATCTTACAGGCAAAATCATACTCTAACCCCGCACACTATCTACCCATACAGATATATCCTAACTCCAACTGCCCTCTATGCGCTTCACATGCCGACCTAAATCACGTGGCCCTTGGGGGTGTACCCCATCCGTACCAGCTTTGTACCAACTTTGACTTTGTACCGTCGTTGTACAAAGGTTGACTTTGTACCCACTTCGTATCAACTTCGACCTTCTACCAACTTCGACCTTGTACCACCTCTGTGCCGTCTTTAACATTGTACCAACTTGGGACCAATTACGACCTTGTACCATCTTCGTACCAACTTCGACTTTGTACCATCTTCGTACCAACTTCGACTTTGTACCACCTCCGTACCATCTTTAACATTGCACCAACTTCATACCAATTCCGGCCTTGTACCATACCACGATCGTGAAAGGACCATGAAGTTTCTGACGTCACGCTGCATTAAGATGCCGAAACTTCAACACGAAATAGAAAAAAAATTAATATATTCCTTCTGAATGTCATCATGAATCTGTGAGTAGAAAGTTACCGGCTTTGGAGGTTCCCAAAGATTGATTTGGTGGTGCAACATGACTCAGTGTTTGACATTAGCATTTTGAGAATCGCAATCATCACCACAGTGCTTGGGAAAGACTCGGCAACGACTCATGAGGTGCAGCTCGGTGAAGTTGATGCTAATATCACGAGCAATGGTCTATGTAGTGTGACTTGACAGTTTATAGGACCCTTCGTATTACGCCCCGAACAGTTGGTGAAACGAGCCCCTTCTAAGAATGCAAATCACTCTCACAATGAACCTCCACAAGCGATAAAGGGTAACCCTCACATGACGATGACGATGAAATGAAGTGTGTTGACGATCACATAGAGTTTTCTTGCAATATTGACCTAGAAAACGAGCTGTTGATCCATTTAACCAGTCCACTGTTACTACCTAAATGGGATAATGAAGAAAAGTGCTCACGGATTGAAACGGGACAATCTAGGGCTAAGTAACGCACATGCTTCCGTTTCCACCATCTTCACTTCTTGCTGTATCAATGTAATTTTGACGGGAACTCGTAGATCACAGCCAACATTATCTTTAGAGGTCGGACTCGTCGCCACGCGGTTATTACGAGCAATCGCGCATACCAGTCGCTATACTGAAGAAAATTGATGTCTGGTTTAACCCTTTCAGTCCCGAATTAACTATTTTGCAATGTACGCAACTAGTTTTCACATTTGGAGATGCACATGATCGTGGTAGTCCAAAAAAACTGAAAAACTCTTTGTTCACACTTTTCAGTGAAGAGTAATTAATGTGCCAATTTAATAAAAAATTATTACTTAATAATAATTCCATAATTTTTAGTTCATTTATTACTTAAAATGTTATCTAGATAGGATAGCATAATGTCCAATAGCCGAAATTCAAATTTCTCTGGCGCAGAACGAAAATAAATGCCCTATCTCTGCACGGTGAAAGAAGACGCTGGCCTCAGCGAAATGCGCGAACAGCACGACCGCTTCTGTAATTTCTTCGTTCAGACGTGACCTCGCTGTATTGTGTGTACCATGTTGACACCACATGTAGGGCAGATGCTAAATACGGGCTCTTGAGGAAGAACAACGCTTTATCTTTACCAGATGCTTGCTGACTGACCTACATAATTTATGATTCCAATTGGAATCACTGGGACTGAAAGGGTTAAATCCGTGAGTACCGTACCTGCAATAAATGCCAGCAGTAGCTGTTACACTGTGAAGCGCATACACCTTCAAGGGGAAACTACGGGAGGAGGAGGAGGAGGAGGAGGAGGAGGAAGAAGAAGAAACTTTATTCAGAAAAAAAAATAAAATAAAAGCAGGCAGTTTGGTCGGGCCCTCAGTCCAGGGTCTCCGCTGGCACGAGCGGCTCGCTGGGCCTGGTCAAGCAGAGCTATTTGGCTCTGCTTGTCCTCGTCCAGCAAGCCATGCCTCCCACTGCCTGTGAAACATCTGTGGCTGCTTAGTGATGTGTGGGCTGTCGATGTGTGTGGGCCTCTGGGTGCACTCCCATCTTATGTGGCTGAGTGTTGGTGCGTCTGAACACCACGGACAGGTTTCTCTAAATCTTTCGGGATATATTCTACTTAGATGGTACAAATTGGGGAAACTATTGGTTTGTATTCGTCTCCAATCCCTCCTTTGTTGACTATCCAAGTCTTTATGTGGAAGGCCATATTCTCTTCGTTGCTCCCTTTGTTGGAGAAGGATGTCACGCGAATTGGAAAGGGGTTCAACGTCCTGGCCCTGCCGTCGCTCGGTTGGTGAAGCCCTCGAGCTAAACGGTCTGCCATGACGTTCCCCTCCAAACCTTCGTGAGCAGGACACCATATAACGTGATGACCTCCTGTTATGGGTTTTATTTAAAAAATTTATGCGCTATTTTAGGTATCGTTCCTCGGAGAAACATTCGGCATGCCGCCTGTGAATCAGAGAGCGCCACCACTGATGAACGACAGGGGATTAGCGCGTGGCTTCCGCGAAAAAACAACTCACCTGCGGAGCTTCTCCTTTATAGTAAATGCCACTGGACTAACTCGGCTCAAAGCTCAGTGATCGCGAGAGGAACTTTCTCGCACTGCAAGATTTCCAGGAAATGATAGACGTGGTGTGGGGGGCACTCCGAGACGCGACGACGCTTTCCGCTTCTCGGAAGCCAAGTCGAATTCAATTCTCGTTACCGGGAACCAAGAACGCCCTCGTCTCCCACTACACACAACGGTATAGCCCCGGTATTTTTTTGAAGTATTACTTTCTTTTCCTCCTCAACGAATCTCACAGTGATTTCAGCGCCCGTCAAACAAACCCGACCCCCCCCCCCCTCCCCCCCCACCCCCCACACACCAATTCGTCGAGAAGTTGTGCAGTGACGCAATCTCACTGTTGCTATGCGCAGTGAAACCCTGCATGTGCTCCGCGTTTGTATGTAGTTCTCGGTAGGAGCTTATAGCCCAAGCGCCGCTTTCTTCACTGATTTTTTTCTTTCTTGCGTGGATCTCATTACGCGTGTACGTTCGCTTTATACGTATATGATCCGAGCTTAGCTTCGGCCAATCGCGAGCCTCGCATCGGGGACGCTACCCAGAAGGCACCCTGTGCAAACCTGTACGCGCGAATAGGATCACATAAAACATCGGCCAACGACGATACTGCGCATGCGCGGGACGCGGAGAGATTGGAAGTCACGTGGTTTGATCTTCCTTCTCTCCCGAATACGCCGATTCGTCGAATCGCGTTTCGCGGGAAAGCGGGTGGTGGACGCCACCGCCGCTGCCGCGGCGGGATACTGGGGAGGACGGGGGGCGGGGGGGGAGGGGGGTGCGACGGAGAGCAGTTTGGATTCTCCGAAACGTCGCCGTCCGTGTAGTGTCGCGGGCCGGGCTGCTTTTGCCGTTAGATGCGCGCTGTCGTTTCGAGGATGTTGAGAGTGAGTGTGTTCGGTGATTGTCTTCTTTGATTTTTACATGGCACTGACGTGTTAATGTAAACAGAGCAAGTTAAAGGGGAGCGGTTGAATCCACGCACAGAGGAGTCGGTCGACGGCTTGGGTCAAGGACCGGGAATGATGACCGTTCCCTCTGGCTCTTCCCCGCTCCTCCTTTTTTTCCCTCCTCAACGCAAAGCGGAGGGTTCCCCAGACCTTGAAACATCGGTTGCACAACAGGCACAGACTCCGGAAAGAAAACATACACACTCACTCCCTGGAAAGAGAGGATAGAGAGACTGGAAAGAAACGACGTGGATATGTTGCTCTAGGCTTAGCCGAATCTGAGACAGTTTGCGACTGTTGCTATACAAGAACCACATGGTTCTTTCCGAGGAAAAGAATCTGGTGGACGGACAACCCCCACCAAGGGACGGGGGGGGGGGGGGGGGGGGTCAGCTCGCGTTCTTGGAGGATACGTCATGCCGAAATACCGGGAATCGAAGGAAGAAACGAAAATGTAGAGCTTACTCGACATTAGCTCACTCTCCACGCCTCTCTTCCCTTCGCTTCAAACCACGCCACCCCACCGCGTTCCCCCCTTCCATGTTCCTTAATGTCGCCTCGAAGTTACGTTTGCCGAAAGATCAGAGCATGTCCGCAAGCATCGTTGTGTCCTTTTGTATAGGGTCCATCTCTCTATCAGCCTCACTCTGTATCAGTCCTTTTGGTCACGTGACCACGGCGAGTGGTGTGTAGATACATACGCTCGTTAAGCGTGTCTACTGAGCTAGAGAAAGTTAGGGGGAGGGGGGGGTGGAGGGTGAGAGAAAAATGAAGAAAACGGGCGGAAGAGTAAGTTGTTGCTACGGGCTGGGAGATGTGGCCGGTTTCCAGCGAAGGCGTGCGGGGTTCGGAACAGGGTGGGGGGGTTCGAACCTCGCAACAACCCCTGTCGCCAGCCACCTTCGAGGGGGGCGTTCCTCTCACACGTACTGAGCGCGTGCGCGCTTGAAGCCTGGATACCACCCTACCCACCCTTGGTGTTCGATTCTTTTTCTATACTTTCGTTTTCTGTGTGCGTTAACTGACTTCTTCTCTTTGGTCCGGTTTCTCGCCTCTTGTTTTATTTGTGTCTGCCGTTTCCAACTGCTGCCCTTGTCTCCTTGTGGGTCCGACCCATCTCAATCAACCGTGCTATGAAGGGCGGCTGCTGCGGGGATTGTGAACGTGAGATTTGGGGGGGGGGGGGGTTTAACAGTGAGAACGCCGCTGGGATTTCGCCGAATTCCACGGGGATGTCCCCCTCGGTTTTTCTGAGAATCATCCCCCCCCCCCCCCCCCCAGTCCCCTTGCCGCTGACGCAACGTCGACGGTTATGTTTTTCACGTCCCTACTCACTGTGCATTCTGCTGCTCTGTGTGGGGGGAGTGCTGTAAGGGGGGGTGGGGACTGAGGTGCATGCGGGGGGGAGTGTGGTGGGAGGTGTCGGGGGGGCGGGGGGGGGGGTATTGATTGAGGTGTGGGTGTTGGTGGGGTGTTCGGACCCTCGATCTTGTGTCTGTGCGGCTCGGGCTGACTCCGTTCCTCTTACTCGCTAAGTGAGTCGGTTTTGCACGTGCTTCATTGCGCGCGTCCGCGATTATTGCGTGCGGTGTGCTGTCGCTAGGGGTCGCTCCCGAAAGCAACTCCGACGCGACGTAGTACGTAACAGAGCCGTTATATATTTGGCTCTGCGTACGTAATAACCGTATGCGCGGCTTGTGTGTCCGACAGGAAGGCATATTGCATAATATGGGCTCCACGTGTGCTAGACCGCGGATGATGTAACACGGTGAGGACACCCGGGATAGGCCTATTTGTACTGGCCCTTCTCGAAGGGGATACCTGCGAAGGCCATTAATACGATTTAGTTCGTTCCACGAAGTATAGCAGTAATTGCCATAAAGCTGTAATTCTATATGAACATATGGTCTATTTTTTTTTTTTGTCTATGGAGCCAGCTTTCTGACAGCCTGGGCTCTTCAAGTTTCTGGCGTAATAGCTTAAATTATCAGTTAGAGCAGTACGCCTTATCATTTTTTGCCAGTCGCGCATGCTAAACTAAAAACTAAACTTTGAGAGTCTTTTTTTTTCTTATAATTTTACCCAGCCGGACAGATATCTGTCAAATATGTCTACCTTTAAATGCGCCTGTAGAGTGCGCTTGCAACAAGTTGAATAGGCTCTGAGAATGATATCGGACACCGGTAATACGAAAATTGCCCCGAAATTTCGAAGAAATTCTAATCGAATTTGGAAAAGTTTCCGCAGAAAAAACAGACGACCAGTACTTCATGGGAGCAGAAGAATTTGCCACCTCTCGTGCCGTCTGCTTTCTTCATTACCGTCTGCTATAATTTCGTCAAGAAAAAAAAAAAAACGGCAGATCCCACGCATTGTAGGAATCGATGTAATGCGAAGCAGCCAGCAAGGAGCAAATCATGCTGTATTCATAACATGCATGTCATGATTTTCATGCTACCACCTGTCATCTATGTTCCTCATACAGTCACGTCACGCAATGCCTACTTTTGGTGTATATCAAGCTAGTGAACCGGCTGCGAGCGCACCATGAGCATGGCATGCAAATCGTGATGTACATGTAAGACATGTAATATGATTGTAATTTTACCATCTGTCATTTATGTTCGTCATACAGACACGTCACGCAATACCAAATTTAGTGTATGTCAAGCTAGCGAACAGGCGGCAACCGCGCCATGAGCGTGGCTTGTAAATCATGATGTACATGAAATTCATGTCATGATTGTCATGTTACAACCAGTAAATAATGTTCGTTATACAGTCACGTCACCCAAATACCAAATTTGGTACATGTGAAGCTAGCCAATCAGCCACGAACGCACCATGAGCATGACACATATGTCATGCTATACATGACATGCACATCATGATTTTCACACTACTACCACCTGTCAT
This sequence comes from Rhipicephalus appendiculatus, assembly GCA_030522465.1. Lineage (NCBI taxonomy): Eukaryota > Metazoa > Arthropoda > Arachnida > Ixodida > Ixodidae > Rhipicephalus > Rhipicephalus appendiculatus. Next base: position 57,353 of record JALIZH010027663.1, read on the forward strand.
TTATGTTAGTCATACAGAAATGTCTCGTCATACCAATTTTGGTATACATCAAATTAACTAAACGGCCGCTAGAGCACCACGGCCATGCCATGTAAACCGTCCCGTTCATCACAAGTCATGATTTTCATGATATGACCAGTCATTTGTGTTCGTCATACAGTCATGTTGTGTCATACCGATTTTAGTGTAAATCCCATTAACGATACGGTCCGGAGAGCGCGAAGTCGTAGGTGGCTAGACAGACAGACAGACAGACAGACAGACAGACAGACAGACAGACAGATAGATAGATAGATAGATAGATAGATAGATAGATAGATAGATAGATAGATAGATAGATAGATAGATAGATAGATAGATAGATAGATAGATAGATAGATAGATAGATAGATAGATAGATAGATAGATAAGCTCAAAGTCGCCGAAGTTCGCTAAGAAATGCTTCGCACTTAAACGCCTAAGCATCAGCAACGCTGGTGGTGGTGCTTAGGCGTCTGTTTTTCTCTCGAAGTTATGTACCAGTTAAGTAGCCCGGCAACAAGTTCTTCTTTCGTCGTATGGGACAAGAGCACGTCTGTCACGGGGTTTAGGAAAGCTAGCGTTGGTGCCGTCTGCTAAAGTCGTCTGCTTGTATATACGTCTGTTGGGCAAGGAGTCCGTGTGTCACGCTGCTTGCTTGGGAGCCCCGAGGATTCGCACCCTAAAAAGTCTCTGATACTGACGACCGCATGGCAACAGTGGTCCCCTCAGCAACAGCTCGGACCATTATATACCTCTCTCATTTTCCCGCTTATTGCAGTCTTCAAAGCCGCACCGACCACCGTGTCGTCATAATCTCGGGAACTCCCGTCGCGTTCCTGTCCGTTAAACCACGGTCTCCTTTACAAAACGCTCTCTCTGAAGCTTCAATAACCTCTCAACTCCTCCCACCTTCCTTCCATTCACGGCCCTTTCCACCTCCACTAAATCTCACCATCCTCCTTCGTTTCACGTGTTTACGGGCTGTACAGTACGGCTTTAGATTAGGGGGGGGGGGGAGGCGGGGGGTAGAGGTAGAGGGGGGGTTGTCAGTGAAAGTGGTTCCAGCTTTCCCCCCTATATGTCGTCTCTATTCAGACGAGCTCTTACACTGAAAGGCCGGGGGAGACCGGAATTCCTGGAATTCGGTCTGACGAGCCGGCCGGGCCTTTCGCTCTCCCCAAAACCCCGCCTACCCTATCAAGTGCGCGCATTTCTTTACGTCGAGCTTACGTCATCGTTGATAATTTTTTTTTTCATTATTTTGCGTTGGTTTACGAGCTCACTCTCTCTCTCTTTTGGTATTCCTTCGTATTTCTGTCGTCTGCTACGGACGCTTCTTTTTCCTACTTCTGCTAATGCTCGTCAAATCGTTTTTGAATTCACACCGCGTTGTTGCTTTACAAGAGATATGTATTCATATTGTAAGCGCGGAACTTAAACAACGTGGACGGGACAGGGAGTAACACACACACACGAGAGCAAACATTCAACAATGATTTACTGGAAGCCGGATCAAAAATCTGTACAATAAAATTGCGGTCACTCAGGCATTCGCAAATGTGGGTGCATCAAGGAATGACAATTCTTTTCTAGGTAATAACAATAGAGGTACGTGTATAATGACGTATCTCTCTTGTCAATAATGAAAGGAGAGATATTGTACTGGTAATATCATAGAATACGGGAGTGATATGCCATAGAAGGCACTACGCCAGACATACAGAGTGGGATATGTAGACAGTGACTGCAGATGGTGAGCTGATGATGGCGATATTCATAGGCATTCGTTTTGACACGTTTGACACGAAATTTGTTTGACACGAAATTAAATAATAAAAATAAGCAATAAAAATGCCCTCCCTGCACTACCTAAGTATCGCAGGAGAAAATGATAGATTAGAAAAAGAAGAAAATGTACTAAAATTTTTCGACAGAAAGAAAAACCCACGCATATCCACGAAGTGAATGCTGATGATGGGGCGAAGCAATGTGCATTGGATCATGAATCGTGGCCTTCTATTTTGTTCTGATTAACAGCCTTTTATTTTGTTCTTGTTAACATTTTGTTCTGTCATGTGCTTTGCTTGATGGGTGGTTAAATGTCGATGTTTTTACGGTGTTGTGGCCTTTTATTTTGTTTGTTCTGGTTAACAACCTTTCGATAACCTTTCTGTTCACAGATGTTTCGATTTGTTCATATGCACCTGCGCTACATCTGCTGTAGACGCCGGACGGCGGTTTACGGACATTGTGGGGTCTCAAGGTGCTTCGCCCCTTAAAAAAAAAAAAAAAAAAAAAAAAAAAAAAAAAAAAAAAAAAAAAAGAAAGAAAGAAAGAAAGAAATAGTGAATCCACCACCCAGCGAAACTATCTCCAAGGGAACGGCCATCAGCGGGGATTTAGTCTGCTGTATAAGTGTAAAGGTTATCTAGGTTACATACTACCATTCCTCTTCATCAGCTCGACTTACAAATGCGTTTGTACAATAGATCTGCGATGACTTTGTCTTGACTAACAATTTCTTCTTTTCTTTTCTTCTTGACTTCCGTTGTGTTAGTTTTTCGTTCCCCTCGTGTTGGGTCCCGCTGATGGAGAGACGGGTCCTTGTTGGGCATGTTCTTCGGTCTGTCCTACTGAGGCTAATGTAAAACTAATAAAATTGATTGGTGTCTGAACAGGTTTTTAATGGATATTGCTACGTAGCTGACATATCAAAGACGACAACGAAGAGGGCTGGTCTGTCCGCTGTGTGCGCTGTCCTCCATCTTGATCGATTCTCTACGCATCAGCGTAAATACAACCCGTAAATAGCCACGCCTCGTGTTATTTTTACGTAACAATATAAATTTGTTGCCTTGGTTATTCTTTCCTTGTGTATGACTTCTATTTCCTACCCCGGCTCCTCCCTAACTCCACCGGCTCTTACTGAATTGTTGAGAGGTGTTGTAAACATCATAAAAAAAAAAAATAAAGAAGACACTGTATCAGCATCAAATAAACAGCAACGTAGGTATGTCCAGTATAGACACACAATATCAATCGTAAAATACGGGCCAATATTGGCCCCAGCGTAAAGCAGAAAGCACACTAGGTTAATTACAACAGCCTGTGAATGACAATCGTGCTAGCCGGTTTCCGCTTGAACCGAAAGCACTTTTTCTTGGCTAAGGTTTACTAAACACTGGAGAGGGGGGGGGGGGGGGCAAAGGTGCGGCCGCTCCCCCTATTCATCTAAGAGGGGGGGGGGGGCTGCGATGAACCTTCGCCCCCCCCTCCCCTGAAGAGGAACCCTGCGCACACCTATGGCCGTTACTACGCAAAACACTACGCTTAACTGAGCAGCGATGTCAGTATTCCTGATTGTATTTACCAGCCCGTCAGGTTTTCCACCTCAAACCAGCGACACAAACGTGTAGGTGAAGTCAACAAGCTGAAACACTCGAGAAGCTCTTGACGTCACAAAAATAGGCAAGCGCTATTGGTAGAAGCAGTTACGCAAGTGCTCTTTGGGGAGGGGCAACAATGGATGTGGGCGGGGCGGACGTTTTTTTCTAACAGTCGAATACAACTTGCGAGGTCTGAAGAGGATCCGCCCTAGATGACCGAAGCGCGGCAACTGATCGCTTCTGCGACTGAAGAAATAGTCCCGCTAATTAACACAGCAACAATCATTAACTCAGCGACGTCAGTCTGGAATGGGCACCCCGTTGGTGCAGGCTTGTGTGCAGGGTTGCCGTTGGATGGCTACTTTGCGCCAAATTGGCTACTTTTGGACCCCGTTGGCGGCGAAAATTTCCACTTGGCGCCATGGCTCTTTTTTAGACTTGTGGTTTTACTTATTCAAAATGGTCTTATTTATTCATCAATAGTAAAGACTCTGTTGATAATACCGCTTCTGTTCTATTTGGCTAGAAATTGGGCGATAATATCAAATGACATGGCTACTTTGGCTACTTTTGGTGTGAGTTCTGGCGCCTTTTCATGTACACCCAACGGCAACCCTGCTTGTGTGCATCCGCCTCTGAGGAGCGAATGCCGCAGACTTCTAAATTTGCATGTGTGTTATAACGGGCTGTTATTCCATCTGTTGCTGTCTACCTACCTTGCTAATTTCTTTGCGATTTTCGTGCACGGCAACTAATGTATGTCTTACAGTGCACTGCCTTCGCGTTTTGTGAAGCGCGAATGAAACGTGGCGGTGTGCTGTATTACCATTGTTACTTGTCTACTACTGGCGCTGGTTAGCCGGGGCTAACAAAATGTGCGGAGTAGATAAAGCTCTCCAAATGTATAATGCCGGCTCGGTATTCGCTAATGCCTGCTTAATAGGACAAAACGATATCCCAATGTTGGTTGTGCGACATATCGTACCGACTAGTGTTGGCCAAATGTTGACAATTGTTAGCTATATCCGCATTTATAGTAATAATAAATGCAACATCGTTTCATTTACTCTAAATTCCCTTATGCTCTAGCTAACACATATATACAACCTAAGTAAGTTTGGCATTAGCTATCTTTTTCCATACAGTCATTGGTTAACTGTTACCCGCGGCCTGTGAGGAGTTCAGTCTCTTTCCTGCATTTGTTTTTTTTTTTTCGCACCAATGCTCTAAAAGTATCTTCGTTGTGCCAACCGGCGGCTTCAATCCGCGTTACCTCTATCTACATCATCTGGTACATCCTTTGATACAACCTCTGAGGCCAGAACATCTGGTACGTGGAGCATGCATTGGAGGTTGCGACATCTGGCGACGAATGCTAGAAGCGCTCGTACTTCCATGCAGTCGATTGCCGTAAATAGAAATACGTATGCCTTGTTGCTATGCCTTACTGTCTTTGTTGTTTACGCTGCTTTGCATGGAACGGTGTCGGCGATCGCAATGGTTTCAGAAACTTGGCTTCCCCCGAATGAAAAACCCTGCGCACGCCTGTGGTTGCAGTGGATATACATGACAGCACAATACCTTTAGTTTGTCTGCTAGTGTTGTTGTCACGGTGAACTGGCGGACGGTGATATAGATAGTCCTAGCACGACATTTTGGCAAGACAGTTTCTTTCTGAGCAGCCTTACAACGCAAAGCTGAACCAATCGTTCCCGTGGTGACGAGTGATAGCACTGACAAAGTTCCACGCAGGTTTATTTCTGTATGAAGCATCACGACCCTCGTATTAAGGCTTCCATATGGTACTGCATTCAACTGCGACGACTTCTGTCACACTGCACTGACGTCACACCAACAGCCACGCTGAACTACGAATACGGCGAGAGACGAATTTTGTGACGTCAACTTGATGTCATCAGTACATCACATGCAGGTTATTCCGTTATTCACGCACAGAGGTCAATAACGTTCCGTCGGCGTAGTTATCACTTTAAATCTGGTTAACCACCACGAAATAACGCAGCATTGATTTCACCAAGGTCGCCATGTTGGAGCACCAGTACGCTAACGTCCACGACATCTAGCTTAAGCTATCTATAGCTATCTGTAGTTAAGCTATCTGTAGCTATCTATAGTTAAGCTATCTATAGCTATCTGTAGCTATCTATAGTTAATCTATAGCTATCTATAGCGATCTATAGCTATCTATAGTTAAGCTATCTATAGCGATCTATAGATATCTACAGTTAAGCTATCTATAGCTATCTGCAGCTTTCTATAGTTAAGCTATCTATAGCTATCTGCAGCTTTCTGTAGTTAAGCTATCTATAGCGATCTATAGCTATCTATAGCGATCTATAGCTATCTATAGTTAAGCTATCTATAGCTATCTATAGTTAAGCTATCTATAGCAATCTATAGCTACCGCTGCCCCATGTACTGCACGGAACTACGACGGCGACATGTGGTCCCCGGCGCGCTACGCAGTCTGGAAAGGGCGGTCACGGCGGCGGCGGCAGCGGAGTCCGTGACCGGTGATGAAGGGTTCCCGCCGCACTTTCGTATTCCTCCTCAGCGCCCGCGCGCACCGTTGCTTGTGATGCTGTTGATTGTCATGCAAGCGGCGGAGGTAGCGCGCTCCGGCGGTGGAGGGAGGAGGTGGAGGGGCTAGCTGGGGGTTTAGAGAGAGAGAGATTTTCGATGGGCCAGACGCTTTTCCGGGAACAACGAACGGTGCCCGCCTCCGTGGATGCCGCGGAGAGATCGTGCCGTAGCAGTGGCACGGAAAAGGAGGGGCGTGTTGCCGGCCGGACAACGACCGGACAAGCTAGGCAGGCAGCCCGTTCTGGCGCTCGGTGCATACTCGAGGATGTAGGCTGTGCTCTTGGTAGATTGAGCGAAATGGGGGGATAAGAATAGACGGGTGTGAACAAACAACGAACGTGGGACTGATTCAAAGATAAACGGACGACTGAACACAAATATGAACGGAGAACAATGCAGACAGCGAGCAGACGTCTGCAGAAGAACCTGGAACAAAGGACTATATGTGAACCATGAACAGACGACTGTATAATGGGGACACCTGATTGCAAACAGTGAGCAGACGACTGTATACAAACACGAACAGACGACTCAATACGAACATGAACAGACAGATGAATACAAAGAGTAAGCAGACGACTGCATACAAACATGAACAAACGACTCAACACGAACATGAAGAGGCAGTTGAATACAAGCTGTAAGCAGGCGACTGTATACAAACATGAACAGACAGCATGAATAGAAACGGACGACTGAAAACAACCAATAAACAGACAAGTGCTTAAGAACAAAGGCTGCTTGAAGACGAAAGGACTGGTGGTTGCTTTCAAACAAGAGCAGACGACATGCTTGCGAGCAGATTGATGATGGTCCCGAAACAAAGAGCAGAAGCTGTTTTCCTAAAAGCAGGCATCTGTTACCAATGCGTTTGCTGTAAGATAGATAGATAGATATCAATGAACGTTCCTCGGCTAATGTAGATAGATAGATAGATAGATAGATAGATAGATAGATAGATAGATAGATAGATAGATAGATAGATAGATAGATAGATAGATAGATAGATAGATAGATAGATAGATAGATAGATAGATAGATAGATAGATAGATAGATAGATAGATAGATAGATAGATAGATAGATAGATAGATAGATAGATAGATAGATAGATAGATAGATAGATAGATAGATAGATAGATAGATAGATAGATAGATAGATAGATAGATAGACGGACGGACGGACGGACGGACGGACGGACGGACGGACTATTCAAACACATGTGGAACGCAGACATGCTTTTATGCGACAACTGCTGTATTAGTTTGCATTAAGTGTGGGTGTTTGGAAAAAAGGATTCACGTGAATTTGTTCGACTGCTTACTAGCGTTTTAGTAAACACCCTTGTCCAACATACTGCTTTACTACTAAAAAGATTAACCGCCGCCCTCCGAAGCGCGGTGGGCCTGCCCTTTACCTGTGAAAGACAGTCGGGCTGGTTGGTTTCCGCTGGAATCGCAAGTACTTTTCCTCGGCTAATATAAATAATATACGCATATTAGCAGATAAAGGTTCGTCGTTATTACCTAAAACATTACTTCTGGCCGAGCAGCGATGTCAGAATCTCCGATGAAGTTTACCAGGACGTTCAAGTTTCCGGCGTAAAACCAGGAATCTCTAAGTGGTTATTAAAAACAAGAAGTGAAAAGTGCCGATCTGCAAGCTGTCTCTCCTTATAAGGACACTAGTGCAAACGCTTGTGTTTATGGGGAAGTGAAACGTTGGGAAGGATTTGACGTCACTAAAATGAGTAAGCGCTATTGGATGGAACAACTATGCAAATTTAGTGCGAGGGACAACGATGGTTGTGGGAGGCGCTTGCATTTTTTCTTAGGTTGGAACCGAGTATTGCGATTTTATGAGGCTTTTTTTTTTTCCGTTCTGCAACTTTTACTACAAACTGCCAAGAAAAGATGGCGGTTACTTAAGGCACAATGTTTCGTACTCTGCACGCAAACGAAAGAAATATCGCGGCTCTGCAAATAGCAGCCCGTAGATGCATACGGGCAGATTCGACACAAGACTTCACAGTCCAGTCGAATTTGTTGCAAGCCCCATAACGGTTTCGGTAGACCCTGCAGGTTTGGGTGTAGCGCCACGTACGAAAAAGGTAAGAAAGAAGATGACAGGAAAGAGGCGCACTCGCTACTAAGCTTTATTTTGCGTCGATTGCAAATATGAAGACATGAAAACGCCACGTGTTGCCGATAACACTGCCACATAGTAAAAATCAGATAACACCGCCTACCGCACTAATCGTCAAGATAGTCGAGATAGTCATAGGTTGTTACTATGTGGCAGTGTTATCGGTGGTAACACGTGGTGTTTTCATGTCTTCATATTTGCAATCGACGCAAAATAAAGCTTAGTAGCGAGTGCGCCTCTTTCCTGTCATCTTCTTTCTTACCATTTTCGTACGTGGCGCTACACCCAAAAACCTGCAATGAAATTCCAACTAGCCTGCACTGACACCCTTGTTCGGTAGACACCCCTATCAAATAACAGTGACCTTAGCCAGAGTCTTGTACAAAATAACTGTAGGGTTAAATTTCGCATCTATGAGTTTCTGTGAGTCGTTCCCGAGGAGTCAACAACCTCCGTGGCATGCGGCGTGGCTTCTATTACAGCGAGTTGAATCGGACTCGGCGCGTCTGGCCAGCACGAGAGGTTCTTGACCGCGGTCCGGCATCGACCGCGCAACGCCGGTCTTACGCTCGCGGCATCGCGGCCCGCCTTCCGAACGCGCTCATTTCCCAGATGTCGCGTATAGGTCGGCGACCTTTCTTCCGTTGCATTCTTCTCCAAATGTTCTATTCCCGTTTCTCCGAACGGGTTGTTGCGCGGTGACTGCGGGATTGCATTACAGCGAAGATTTAATGTAATATTTATTGATCTTCCTGTTTATCTTTTCATGTTACATTTAAACGAAATTTTGTGTGCTGTGAACAAGTTACTGTGTATTTTTTTTGTTTATATCTTGGTGAAATGGGTACAGTGGCCTTTTGTCAGGTATTGTTATACCTTTAGCTTCTGTACCTTTCCTGGTGAAATTCAAGAAAAGTAAAGCATCTGAATCTGAATCCTGCATTTATTCATGGTACTCATCAGCAGGGTTGCCGTTGGGTGGACACGAAAAGGCGCCCAGAACTTCCGCCAAAAGTAGCCAAAGTCGCCATGTCATTTGATATTATCGCCGAATTTCTAGCCAAATAGAACAGAAGCGGTATTATCAACAGAGTCTTTGCTATTGACGGATACATAAAACCATTTTGAATAAGTGAAGCCCCAATTTTAAAAAAGAGCCATGGCGCCAACTGGAAATTTTCGTCGCCAACGAGGTCCAAAAGTAGCCAGCTTGGCGCAAAGTAGCCACCAACGGCAACCCTGCTTATCAGAGTTGCCAGTTCGGCTTATAATAAGCGGACTTGGGCTTGTTTTTTCGCCGAGTCGCTTGCAGAATTTTCCGGTCGTTTGTCGCGTTTTTTTTTGTTTACTTGCATTTTTAGATGCGAAGCAGCTCTTTGACTAGCCTGTGTAACGCTGTCCCTCCGTGCGTCCGTACGAACGCGCCGCAACGCGCTCCCCTCGCCGCAGGTGTTGGAGCGGTGCCAAGTAGGTCACGCCGTCGCTGCGCGTTGACGTCACGCTCCCCTCGCAGTGCGCGCTGACGTCACTCTCTCCCTCGCCTGCCGCGCGCTCGCCGCAGCGCCCGCAGCTGCCGCCTGACGCGCAACGACAAGACCTACGCCAGCCATCGCTTCAAACGAATCTTCCAGCGCTCACCGCAGCACCCGCGTTAGCGCCGTTCAACCCGTGACGCCACCCCTGCGCAACGCTGCTGCTTCGCATCCCATCAGGGTTCCTTTTGGGAAGATGGTGTAAATTTTTTTCCAGAAAATATAGTTGCTTCAGTGATCATTACGTTCACCAATGCTCGTTCGTCATTCACTAATGGAGTGTTTGCCGATGACATTGAGTAGTTCAGTGTTGAAGTCAAACATACGTTGGGGGAATCGACAAGAAACGTCAATCACGCACTCGCAAACGCGCCTTCAACCGAACGGAGACTATCCTAGAGACAATGTTAAAAAGTAAATATGTACTTTCTTTCGTAGTTGCGCATATTAACCGCTGTACAAAGTAATTAGGTGATTTTTGAAACTCTCCTTCGTATTTGAGTGACATATATTTTATTATAATTAAAAATATTTTCAAGAATGGGAAAGTTCATTATGTTTCCGCTCCTTTTGGGCTTCTTTTGTGATGAGTACTTGCTTGTTCGCTCGGTATAGCATCTGGCAACACTGGTCCTCATGCATAATACAGTCGTAATTCACTTATAACAATGTTCAAGTGCCACAAAAATTTTATTGTTATAACCGATAATTCAATAAGCGGGTTACACGAACAAAAAAAAAGCAAAATAAAGGGATGACAGGCTGTTGTGAGAAAACTATAAAATCGAATGAGATGTGCCAACAGACACCAGACAGAGCTGCCGATTTTTCGGACATGCTTGAAAATTCGGACGCTTTCTTTCACGGGACCGCCACAAGACCCATAAAGCCAATGTATGACAACGTCTGAAGTTTCGGACGCTGAAACTTTTTGAAGTCTCAACTTTTGTACTCAAATTGCACGTTTTAACGGAAGCCACCACCGCATTCGCGCCGTAGCGGATTTCAAAAGTCGGCTTTGCCGCAGTGCGACAACGTTATGCGGTAAAGCATACCGCATATCCGAAGAGACGCTGGGGTACGTTGGGGTTGTGGACGGGGGTTCAGCAGCTTGAATTTCTCGTTTTCTTCTTTATTAGGTGCGAAGCATCTTAGAGCCGAGCTGAATCCGGTGTGCGTCCTGACCACCCTTACTGCGCATGCGCCTACTCTCTCTCCCACTCTCCTCCTTTACGCAGGCGTTCGGTCGCCTTCTCTCCTCTCCTCCCCCCGCGCTGCAGCCTGTAAACCCACTCCCCCCTCTCCCTCCCCCATTTCATATAAGCGAGTGCGCTCGGTCGAGGAAGTCTCGCTTGAATCGTGCGGTCGCTCCGTCGGTTCCCGGTCGCTGCAGTTGTCTCGAAAGCCTCGCTACCCTCGCCGCAGACTCGCATTGTCTCTCTGTAGCGGAAGCGGTAGCGCGACGCCGACGCTTGGCTTCGACGGATGAGTGAACGTAAACGGGAACTTGGTGTGCACCCCCAATGCTGCTTCGCATCCCCTCATGGTTCCCTTTAGTGGGAGATGGTGTAACTTTTTTTAAAGATTTCGCCTTCCATTACCTTTCGGCATGGACTCCCAACAGTCAGAATTTCAAGAATCAAGAAAGTTTATTTCCAACAGTAGTTGTTGGGGGTCACCCCAGGCGAAAAGCGGCGAAGATGCAGCTTGAAAGTGCCTGGGGGCCCGTACAAAAGGCAGTGTTCACATAGATTTTGGTCAACGTACGCATATACAGTAAACAAAGGATATTTATACTAGAATAACAACAAATTAAGGAGACAGAAATACTAAAAAAAAATTATTGTTATAATCGATAATACGGCATTATAGAAAAGCATAGCGACTGAGATGTCCTTAACAAACGGCTGTTAAGGACATCTTAGTCGAAATCAAGAAGAAGAAATGGACATGGGCAGGGCGTGTGGCGCGTAGGCAAGATTGCAGATGGTGATTAAGAGTAACAGAATGGATTCCAATAGAAGGCAAACGTACCAGGGGAAGAGAGAATGTTATGGGGGCCAGATGAGATTAAAAAGTTTGCGGGGACAACGTCGACGCAGTGAGCACATCCCCGGGTTGGTTGGTATAACATATCCTTTGCCGTGAAGCAGGCGCAATCAGGATGATGATGATGATAGCATCTATTAACGTATTGTCACGTGGTCGTGACTTCGACGAAGGCAGCAATCGGCGTGTCCAAGTTGAAACTCTTTATTTGGCCGAACTTGTGGCCGGTAAACCGAAAGTCAAACTACAGCAAGCAATGCACGCTGTGCACTGATACGCTGATAGCGGCGAACAGAGCGTCGACCGTCGATAAACTGATCATCGTTGGGACAGCATGCGTCGAACTTTCCAGTCTGATCACTTGTGGTCGCGCAAACTCTGAAATAATCTTGAGTGTTCGCGTGCTGTGCGCAATGTTAACAAAACGATCTACTACTAACGTGAAGCTTCTCGAACACTGAGGCGCAACCTGCACCGAACATTGCTCAGAGTCTTTGTGGGTTTAAACCGAGCACGTCAAAATAACACGCGTGGCAGTATATTACCTAACCTCAACATAAAAAAAGAAGCAAGAGCAGCAAACCCCCTGTTGTACTGCGTACATTTATTCTGGGAAAGAAATGTGTGAATTAAGAAATGAACAAAAGCTAGAAAACTGATAAAAAAGAAAGACGAAGATCATTATACGAGTT
>JALIZH010027664.1:0-27053 GCA_030522465.1 Rhipicephalus appendiculatus
GAAAGAGAAATGGAAATTATTGGCGAAAATAAGTTTTGGCGAGGCGGGATTCGAACCCGCGTACTTGCGATCCGAACGCGAGCGTCGTAACCACTCGGCTATCCCGGTACACAATAGCAGCGCATAACATAGCCTTGTATAGTACAGTATAGATAGCATGGGGATGGCAAAGGGAAGGGAAGGTGAGGAAGAGGGGCTTAACTCTCACTGTTAAACCGGTTGCAACAAAATAAAAAATGGCTTTGAAATTGCAAACATGACGCCTGATATAGTCACTGAACTACCGTTTAGTTGGTAAGATAATGATGACCTGCATCTTTTATCGATAGAGAGAATCCTCAAAAGTACTGTTTCCTTATCAGTCCAGTCTTATTAGAGCTTCTGAGTAATAGATTACTACGTAGACGATTGGCGCTGAAACGGGATGGACAACCATTCCCGGAGCATAAATCCAGACTGTATGATCCGCCCGACTCTTGGCCGATCCCCCTGAGTGGGTAGGTGCCAATCATCCAAGGATCATCATCATCATCATCATCATATGAGGTACACGAGGCAACCTTATAGCGACACAAGAAATTTTACATGCTGTCAATATGATCCTGCTCGAACACTATTATAGTCTCTGTCGCATCTTTTACTTCGCTGCATCGAACTATACATTATACACAGAGCGCAGGTCAAGACTCCATTGTGCGCAAGCGGGCAAGCGTGCAGAGACGAAGACTTTGTGAGCCTTCCGTCAAAAGACGAGGGATTCTTTTTTATTTTTTCCCTCTCTCTCTTTCTTTCTAGAAGTGGTCGGAGAAAAGAAAAAAGAGCGAGCGGGTGGTCACGTGACGGAACCGGGCGTGATTAGTATAAAGGAACGCTTCCGGTCTTTGTCAAGACTGCTTGTGCGTAGTTGGAACGCCGTGTATGCCTTGCATGCATGTAATGTACCCGTCTCTAGGGCGATGCGACCTTCAGAACTGCAGCCGGAGATGGCGTGTGCTTTTCCGCGAAGCGATGTGCAAATATTATTTGTTCAGTTGTACAACATTCTGCGGCGGGAAACAGATATTCTTGCGTAAGACACCAGTACAGCGAACCATAAGCGTGCTCAGGGTTCCACTTCAGGGGAGGCGAAGGTTCGTCGCAGCGCCCCCCCTCCCTACTATGTCAACGTATGGGGCTGACTTTGCGCCCCCCTCCCCGTGCGCACGCCTATGCAGCGGACACATTCGGCAAATGACTCGCGAACGTTTGCAACCGCGACGATATGTAGTATTCTCAACAGTAACGGCGGCAAGTGTATCAGATAGACAACGTATATCCACACTTGGACGAGAGGCCGAAATGATTAAGAGTGAACAGGCATTCCATCATCATATGGGACATACTATATACTATCATGAAGGCAACCGCGCCAACCAACTACTAACGAGGCTTCAACTGCTATTAGCAAAGGTGATACCATTCGGTATCAGGAGGCTGATGAGTACAGCTATGCGAAAGTTGTTACTTGGGTATGCGATCGCTTACGTACAAAAATGTTCGTGAATTTGGTCCCTGAATAATACGAAAATTCAAATTCATTTTTTTTTATTTCTGCCCTTTTAAGTTACGGGAAGTGGCGCCGCAGAAAAATCTGTCAGAAGGAAGCAGCTTGACAGAGCCGCGGACCGCTTTCACTTGGCAGCGGTGCTTGTTGCCGGCGTTGCCGTTTTGTCGCTGCTTCCCGAGCTCTCGCCACCGGGGTAGCTTGCTGTCTGCGTAGACGTTGAGCCGCCGCATGCCACACTCGGGCCTCCGGAGTAGCAGCTTGTTGTCGGCGTTGCCGCTTTGCCTTTCGCGGGCGAGAGCGCTTTCACGATCGTTTTCATCCATGGCAGAAAGAGAATGAGTGGTCTGGAACGCGCTTGTTCTTCATCGTCATCAGCGTCATCGTCATCGCCAGACAACGGACAAGCCTAGACCCTAAGGTGCTTCGCCCCTAAAAAGAGATACAAGAAACAGAAAGAGGAAGAAATAGAAGAAAGAAAGAAAAAGAGAAACATGGAAGGCCACCCAGCCCCGCTCTTCCTTCAGGCTTGGCACCACTATAGTGCGAAGCTGCCACAATTTTCTTTATTCTGAAAGTATTTGAACTGCTGTCTCTAGGTTCCTCTCTTTTATTGCTTTATTTCATTCTACGATTCTGGGATAGCGGTTTTTTCAGTAACCATACTTGTCACCAGCATGCAGTTGATAAATAATAATAATGATAATAATAATAATAATAATAATAATAATAATAATAATAATAATAATAATAATAATAATAATAATGACGGCGACAACAAGAACAAGAACGCATTGAAGTGTTGATGTGGCTTCTTTACTAAGGCGTACGCTTAAAAAAAAAAGAACCGAAAGACAAGCCAAATGCGTTTTACAGCTACAATCTCCCAAGCAGTGCTTTATGCAATTCCTATCTCCGGACATTCGAAACTCGTCAAGAGGGCCATCGACGCTTACAGCAATCTCCCCGAAGAAGAGATCCTCCGCAGCATCGTTCGGCGCAAAGTCTCGCTTTCAAGCAAAACGACAACCTCCGTCGATTTCTTTCCGATATATACTTCCTTGCGATTCCGTAGTATAGCAAATGCTGTACGCCTTTACTTGTCTTGTAGGATCGATGCGAAAGAGCACTATGAAAGTAACGCAAGAAATTCACTATAAAAGAAGGGGGCAGACGAGAAAGCGATTGTGGGTCCCCCCCCCTCTCCCCCCTTCCCACTCTTCTATACACGTCAAAGAAGGTTTCTCATAGTGGCTCAAGAAAGTAGCGGTACCAACAGTATCCCCGAGTGTACCCATCTATATATGGCTTTCGCATTTCTCGGAGAACCGCAGCCGTAGAGTATGGAACTAACTGCCGGACTCCCTGGGATGTCATCATCGCACGGTGTTTTGAAGAATATCGGAGTACTCGGTACAGTGTTCAGACAGCCAGTGCCGATAGAAAGATGTTATTGACATTTAAGCTGATACGGTACGGTATGAAGAACTTTATTTAAAGATCCGGAGACCCCTTAGGGTGACACCGCGGGCCGCTCCCACGTGGGGACAGTTTGCAATCAACAATATATTGATGAATAACACAATTTGCAAATATTATGCGCTTTTGGTAAACTACGAGATATTTATAGTTAAAGCCGATAAGTGCCACAATAAAGCTTGAGAGATTCAAGGTTCGATAAATGGCGGTCTGCTTTTAAAGTCGCGGGTTGGACTCCCCATCGCGCCTACCGCATTTCGATGGGGGCCAAGAAACGGTCGCGCGGATGTCTGAAAGGCTTCAGTCCTCCTCTTGGTGCCATTCACTTCATAACGTAACACTTTAACGCTGTGGAGATGTCAGCAACACGCAACACTTGTTGACAACGTCATCGAATCCATAATAATTAAATCAATAACGCTACCCTTTCCAGAACATACCGCTGTTGTTTTATGCCATGAATGGCTCATAGCTTAGGCTAAGACATTCAAGCAGCATCCACACAAATCAGCAGTAGTACTAGCTGTTATTGTTACCAATGAATGGTTCACGTCTATGTTGGGGAACTAGCCAAGAATCGGGTAAGGGAAAATAATGAGGCAGGTGCAAATAGTACCACTAATGCAAAAATTTGGACAGATCATAATGTTAAACTTTAAGGACTTACCAATAAAACTGTAATAATTCAACTACAAAACTTTTGAACAGCTGCGCAGGCGTCTCCACGACAATGTAACAGCCGAGCAGGATATCAAAAAAAAAACAATATCCGGAACGGAATGATTCAATCCAATTCAGTGATATGTTCCTACTGTAAAATTTCTCTTTATGAATAGTTACTACGGCAAGAGAAGAAGTTGTGTTCTGTTGACTCATCATCAGCAGAAAATGAGCACAACGAGGGAGGGTGCCAGATGATGATGTTCTTGCAACAGATGGAACGCACCCACAATGGAAGATAGGCCAAGAATCAGGTCGCTGACGTTTAAGTTACAAGCTTTAAAGCGACGTAACAATAATCATTAAAAATTTAAGAACTGTAACAAAGAAATACGAATATTGTGCAATTCGGCAATCAGTTCAGACAGATGAAGAGTTTACCTTTACAGAACGATTTGCAGTGGTGACTGCAGAAGCTTCGCGCACTTTCTCTTTGAACCACGTTTCTTCCTTTCTTTTTTTTTTTTTGTTTTTTTCATCCTCTGAAATGACCTGCTCATTCTGTTGCACGGTTACGGGCGCGCATCTTTCGAGCGTTTTCTTCAGCCTAATGGCACTCCATTCATCTTCGTAACTCGGTTAATGAAAAAAAAAATCGCTTCGGTTATACAAGAAACGCCGTAACACTTTCAAAGAGACACACTTACGCGCGTGCGTAGTCTATTTTACAGTGAAACGACCGAACAGACGAACGAGAGCCGCCCCTTTTCAGCGCGAGCGTTCCACAACTCGAACTGGTCTCGAAGAGGTCTTGAAGAGGTCGCGAAGCCGTTCTCTAAGCTGGCGTACTCCGCTCACAGTTCTTTCTTTAGAAGGCTTTTTACAGACACGCTTTCAAACACCTTGAAACTGAGAACCCACCGGCGTCTTATGCACAGAGAAACAGTGCAGCCTTCACTACATTTCATCTCCCACGTCTGCAGAGGTGAAGGGCCAGGAACAAGCCGGTCATCGCCATCGACTAGACAAGAGAAGGGCATTCATACGACCCGCAAGGCGGCCATTACGAAACGCGCCGTCCACGTTTTTTTCTTTCTCCACGGTCGACGAGAGGCCCAATAGCAATCGCCGAGGCGGTATTTATAAAACCATTGTTGCCGGAGCGCGCGCGGCGTAATGTCGTATGGCCACCGGCCCCCGCGAATTCTCGCACTCGATGCCATGGACAACACAATGGCCGCCGCGCCACTGCGCAAGCGCTGAACGTTATAGTTGTTGGCGACGGATTCCGGACGAGTGAGTTCGGCATAGGAGGCGCATGACACTCGTGCGCAGGTGTGCGACTCGCCTCGCGTCACAAAGATGAGAAAACTGAGCATGCCGGGACGGGCGTTTGGCCGCGTATGCTCGCGGGCTGTCGCTTCAGCGCGCTCAGCATAATTAACCTTGTTTCGTCTAGGCTTCGGCGGTTGAGAAGGGGGCGGATGGCCCTCTGCGCATCGAGTTCAGTGCGCACGCGTGAGAACCAGGCGCCTCTGTCAAGAGCTGAAGCTTCGACGATGACGTTTTCTTAAAATCACTTCTGCGTAGAGACGTAGACGCGCAGACACGTAGGAACACGGTAAGACCTTAGGAACTAGGTGGCAAGACGATACGCAAATTTTCAGCCACAGTCTTTCCCAAGCACCTTACCTGTCATATCCAAGATGGCCGATATCCTGCCCTGCAAGTACAACACTCTCGAAGCTTAGAGACGCTTTTCAGAATACGTGCACGATTAACTTGTAAGCAACGAAGGGCAGCGGGATTTCGGCGCTTAGAAGGCTTGTTCACAATTCTATGCTAGGCATACATTCTTGGTTCACTTAAATGAGACAGCGTGGTAGGAAGCAGCGGCATCCGCAAAATTTTGCGTTGCGCTTTCGCTCCTTACTAACTAGCTGCCAAAGTGTCGTGAGCTCGCGTGGGTGTCAATTAACAGGGCGTCAATTCCCACCAAGGCTGAAATTCAGAGGTACAGATGGAGGACTGCAATGTCCCCTTGAGGAAGACAAGTCCTCTATCGTCGAAACGTTGGCTGCAAGCGACATTCTCAGCTCAATGTTTTCTAATCACCTAACAGAGCAGTTATGTGACAAGCGAGGATTAATCAATACGCTCCTGTTATCTTAGCCCCCCAGAAAGGAATTCAACGTACATGAAACCATTGCAAATCACCTCATTTGTACACTCACCTGTGAGTACTACAACTGACGCATAATAAAGCCAAATTTGCGGATCTATATGCATAGGCGTGCGCAGGGTTCCCCTTCAAGGGGGGGGGGGGGGGGGGGGCCCTTCCCTATTAAGTCAATGTATGGTGCAGATTTTGCGCCCTTCCCCCCCCCCCTTCTTAGTTGACTAGGGGAGGCGGCCGCCCCCTCTGCCCCCCCTCGTGCGCACGCTTATGTCTATATGATAATACACCCGGTCCGCCAGATCTTCAGGCATATACTATACCAACTTCAGACATATGCTATATGATAGTTACAATATATCCAAGGAAATAAAGCTGAAAAAAATTGTAGGAAGATAATGAAAGAGCGGTGATTTTAATCCTGCCCTTCAAGAGCAATCGTAAGAAGGTGGCGTTGGCCCTCACGAGGCTGCCGCTAGCATTATTACAAGTGTGATTTACTCCACCGAAGAAATGCCGTCAGTTGCAAACAAAAAATGAGTTTTGCCCAAAGAAAACTGGACGAAACAGCTTCTAGCTTTGCTACGATCACCTGCCTCAAAGAATCTACGCCAATGATGATGACAGTATTGTCTTGAAATCAAGATACAGTCCGAAACCGAAACCGCATATGAAACACGCATATGTACCACGAAAATTGAACAACGAATTGCTTGCTAAACAGTGTTTTCTTCAGATTTAATACCAAATGAAATGACTATCCTTCTCATTTTTCATTCTTCCTGCCTTTTGTCATTCGTTTTCAAGAACCCGCGCCTCCGATATCGCTATTGGTCGGCCAATCAGCGGGACAGACGATGACCAACGAATAGAATTGGAAGAAAAGAATGTTTTCGTGGTACATCCTCTATAGTTCGCGTTTTCGGTAAAAAAATTTAGTTCGGCAACACTGTAAAAAAAAAAAAAATGCCTGTTCTGTTCTGTTCTACCTGTCTTGCTGTGGAGAGGTTGAGGTTCATATTACCTCGGCTACTCCATATTTATGAGTTTTGCAGCCAAAAAAAAAGAAAAGAGAAAGTTACACACAACGAACAATGAGCAACTACAAAAAAAAATTACAGTTTGCTTCCAGAAGTTCACACTGCAGTAAAGCGTCCACACGTACACATTTCTAGTTCGGCCCACAGTATGACACATCATTCCATATGTAACAACACATGGCTGTATATCACAAGCGCTTATCCAGACCGGTGTCCACTAAGAAGTCTTTCAGGAAGGTGTTCGCCTTTTTCTGAAGATTCATGTCAGGCTATGGTCCAAGTAATTTCTTTAATGTGAGGGGGCGTCTGTCCAAACTTGCTAGTCTCTTCCTTAATTTTTCTCTTTCATTTGCGTACTTTATGCACTCCAAAAGGATATGACCAACATTCTCATCTCTTACTGTTTTAGGTGAGTTCTGACTTGCCACATCTATAACTCTAAAGATAGACGCGCCTCCAACGACTCATCGAGGAGAGCATAATGATCTCCGAAAGAGAGAACGCGCGTCTTTAAAGAGTATGATACATGCGGAGCATCATGACTCACCTGAAAGAGTAAAAGGAATCTTTTTATTTCCCTTGAGTGAATAATTTCCGACCGTGAAGTTTCTCACAATGAAACGCCTGCTGTTTATGTTCGGTTACTTCCCATCTTTCGTTATGCTATATATCTAATGTCTAATGTATTTCGTACGGGAAATTACAGAAAGATGTTCGTTACAACGAAGTTGATATGCGAGGCTGTTTATGAATTACGCCAGAAAAAAAAGAAAAACTTAGTATGAAACCCAGTGCTTGTGAGGCTCGTTCGCAAAGATACCAAAAGGAGAGAGACCGCAAAAGCTAAATATTGATTCCACTAAAATTACACCGACAGAAACTGGTTAAACAGAAAACAATTAAGAGCAGTGAGCTAATGCAGAATATCTTATTTTAGTTTATCCACCTTTCGACGAATGCATCACCATCGAGAAGAGTGTAGCCCTAAATTATTAGTACGTCCCAGGTGTAGTTTGTGCATGTTGCACCAAGATCTGCTTCCTTCGAATTATGCACCACAAGTGACATCCGACATACCTCTCTGGACGATGCCTAAGCCGATCGTGCGACTTTCGATCCCTGGGACAACAAAGAAGTCAAAAATACCAACTGCTGGACTTAGGCACTTCGCTTTGTCGCATATTGACTATATGTACAGATATACGGTGGATATTTTTGCTGATGGCTCTGTCACGCAGACCTCCTCAGCAGCAGCTTTCACTGTACCTCACATGGGAATCACGAAACGCTTCAAAATAGCGCATCGGACATCGTCTACTGCCGCTGAGCTGACCGGTGTCCGACAAGCTGCCCGCTACATTTTACAGCAGAATCCAGCGAAATGGACATTACTTTGCGACTCCAAGCCGGTACTTCAACTAATCAGCAATTACATGAAGCAAGGAACCGCATATACAGTCCTCTGGTGTACGACATAATGAATATCTTAACTGAGGCGTCTCAATCCGGATATACCGTTGGATATACCATCTCACATAGAACTGGTCATTTCTCGTCCCTTGCATAACATAAATTAAGAATCAACTAATACAAACGGGCTAAACTTCTTTGACATATGATAGAGAGCCACAGTGAGAATGGTCAGCGCCGAATGCTTACATGACTTGCCAGAAATTATGAAACAAAAGCAAAAAGAAAGAAAATTAAACACAGAACAAATAGAATAGTAATACAAGTTAGAGTAATTCATGCAGTGTCACATCAGCCAGTGAAAACGCTCTGTCGGCAGTGCTTTGAAATGCGGTCCCATTACATGCCTACTAGCTGGTGTCCCATGTCGGAGAGGAAAAACATACGTCCATAGGAGGTGTGATATCGCATGCCTTGTTAAAGACATCCGCGCATATTCTATGTGAATGTTTCATCTTGCACTGATTTAAGGAAAGACGTTCCCACCAACACATCATCATCAGCCTGTCTACGCCCACTGCAGGGGCAAAGGCCTCTCCCATGTTTCGCCAATCAACCCGGTCCTGTGCTTTCTGCTGCCACGTTATGCCTGCAAACTTCTTAATCTCATCTACCGGTACTTACCTACGGAGCAGAAACCTGGAGACTTACAAAGAGGTTTCAACTTAAACTGAGGACGACGCAGCGAGCGATGGAAAGGAAAATGATAGGTGTAACCTTAAGAGACAGGAAGAGAGCAGAGTGGGTCAGGGAACAAACGGGGGTTAAGGATATCATAGTTGAAATCAAGAAGAAGAAATGGATATGGGCCGGGCACGTAGCACGTCGGCAGGATAACCGCTGGTCATTAAGGGTAACTGACTGGATTCCAAGAGATGGCAAACGCGTGAGGGGGAGACAGAAAATTAGGTGGGTAGATGAGACCAACACATCACGGACTTTCAAATCCCAAGTGGAAATGCGACGTTCACGGTATTTTTTGAAATCTTAAAAAAAATGCTGTTATGTATCGTTCTAGCATCTACACCCTGTACATTTTCCTAAAGAAATACACTCGTATAGTCACACCCTATAATTAACAAGAACTGCCGGAAGAACGAGCGACGACAGTCTAGCTGACATATCTTGCAGTTATGTGCGCCTCATACAACGCAGAGCACAGGCAACGCTTTGATTGAAACCTGTAGTGCTGCGTTTTTCTGGCATTCACTGCATGTTTTATTTGCTCAAATTTATACCCAAAAGGAAACGAATTTATCTTTGCTCAGTCGCGTCTGATGTGGCCACCTAGTCCCCGACTGGCACTGCAAGCATGCGAGGCATTGTAGCTATTTCCGCGAAAGTATGCGCCGTCGTCTGCAGACATCGCAAATGCGATAGATGCCGGTGACAGTTTCACCACTTGACAACTGTATTACAATGATATTCAGTGATTTTAACCCATACAAGGCTATATATACCCTGACCGCGCGTGGTATTGTATACGATGAAGTCGGTTCTAGTAAACACCGTTCACAGAAACACTACCCGCCGGCCTGCGATGCAGACAAGGCTGCCTTTGTGTGCGGCACACACCAGGGATGGGACATGAAAGTTAAACTAAACCATGGTGTTTAAAGCGATCAAAAGCCCTTCATAAAGATAACCGCACATTTCGAATGGATATGGTTCCAGACACCGATAGAGGAGTATATATTAAAGCATTCTGTGCCAGAATACATTGTTTCGTAGGGGCGCGCCTGGAGATTCAAGTAAAAAGAAGCAAGGACATCACGACTGCAAATAATCTCGATCTCATATCTATTCCGAGTTTCTATCAAAACAGCGTTACCTTAAATCGGTGCGTGCAGTCCATCTAATCAACGTTAATTGCCGCTTCATTCTGTAATGCTTAGCAAGATGGAGTTACTTACTTTTCCTTTTCTCCTGCTTCATGATGCATCGCATTGTCATCTCAGCACACTGCCGTGAGATCGGAGATCATCCCAGTTAACGTTACGCATTTTTCACAAAATTTCTCCAACGGCTCACATTGAGCGCCATCTGACATCCGCAGCGTCTACTACGAGGCGCAGTTCTGATATAACGAAATTCCTGATTATGCGATGTTAAACATAGCCGACTTCGTTTATGTCGCGACTTGTTTCCACGGAAGAGTGCCGGGAAATGCGCCATTAAGAAGTTACCGGTAACAAGCCCGATTGTTTCAAGGTACTGTTTGCGGTCTCTGACGGACGTACCTGGACGGACAAAGGAGAGTGAGAGAAGAAGATTAAAAGCACGGCACGTGCTGCGGTACTCACGAATGTGACGAAGGATAGGAGGAAGAAGAAGACGTTGGCCGTAGTTCGTAAAAAATCCCATGGCCGAGGCAGCGTGGTGGCGGCGCCGAGCGCGTCTCTGTCACCGAAACCAAAACATCACTGGCGGCGCGGCGGAGATGCGGCCGACGCACGAGCGCTCGTCACCGGACCCAGCGCCGACGCTTCTGCTGAAGCGAGGGCAAACGAGTTTTGCGCACTTTCCTCCGCGGCTGCGGCCAAGTACCGCTGGAAGAGCGGGTAGGGTTCTTTCTAGACCTCCCCTCGTCCTTCTCTCCTATTTGAGAGAGAAGGCGCAAGCGCGAGGGAAAGGGCGTCGTGACCTAGTGCGCATGCGCCATACGCGCCGGGTCGTCGTCTGCTTCTCTCGGATTGCGGGCGCGTCAGCCCGTTTGCAGAGATTTTTACGAAATCTCGCGGCGCCACGAAGCTGCGACCGCCTTGTGAACTATTGGAGTGCGACGAAGCGTTGTTCAGTATTGCACCTTGCATGGTGAAAAATTCCGGCCGCGGTGCCCCCATGTATTCAACCATGATGCCAATGCATGCAGTTGTGTCACCTTACCTGTGGCTTTTTTATCTCCTCAGACCCACAAAATTCCTGCAGAGCTAAAATCATTTATAGTCATACCTTGCTGTCAACCAGTCTATTATGATAAAAAAAATACTTGCTTGATTGCATATGCACATGCTCGTAACAGCACCTCCATGTGTAAAGAGAGTTCCCTTCAGTTTATTCAGATAAAAATTGCATTTTCTTTTTTTAGAGGGGTACTGACATGAAAATTTTCAGTTGTATTTTTAGCCAGATGAAAGACCAACCCTTCAAAGCCCAGAAGATGTACTGTTAGGTGTGAGTGCACCTTGAGAAATTACAATCTTTGAAAAGCTAATTTCGGCTGCGACTACACCCTGACGTCACGACACGGTATGAGCTTCTAGTTGTATGCTCGTACAAGATATTGTGATGTTACCACAGCTGCTCCGCCCCCATGGCTTCATTGGTAAAGCACAAGTGGCCATTTTGAATGTTTTTGGTGATGCGCAAGCGGTCATTCTTTGTTTTTTTACCTGACATCACAACTAGCCATATTGATGTGTGAAGTCACCAGAATTGATTCATGATAGTGTCAATTTCGTTAAGTGCACCATGCAAAAATGGACTTTAATGTCAATTTAACGTACCCTATCAGCATTTCCTGAGATTCACACTTGCTAAGAGCCGTGTCTACATACAGGAAATTTGTATGACAAAGTAAATTAAGTTTAAAAAATTGGAGCCAGAATCCCTCTAAATACATAGACACGAGTTTCATATCCCATTGCAGTTACTCACCTTCACTTTTATTCAGAATTGCTGTGTCATCTTGTGGCACTTGAAATAAACAAGACATTTGGGGCGTTTTTTTTTTTCAGAAATAGTCAAATCCAGTAACTGGAACTGGGCTAAATTCCACAGGGAGATAAAGTGTGCATAAATATTTTCGACTTTTAAAACAATGGTAATCAAAATGGGGCAATTCCCAATTGTAATGCAAACTCAACCGGGCAGTTTCAAATAAAAAATGAGCCATATTCTGCACCTTTTTGTATCAACAGATCCATTAAAACAGTGCTGCGTCAACAATCGTGACCGAAAGAGCGAACAGTTTCATTTGTGTGCTAGTTGCTCTGCTGTCTTGTTTTCATTCCACAATTAGTTTTTCATAGGCGAGTTGGTACTTACCGTAGGACATGATGTTCTAGGGCAAAGTTCGAATATAAAAAGAGACCGAAAAAAAAAAAGACACCGCATATTGCCGCGAGCGTTTCTTATTTTCCCTTTTGCTGTATTCGGTTTTCGCCCACAAAGACTGTCAGCAATGCTCAGCGCAAACCGCGCAGGGGGCGTAGCCAGAAATTTTTTTCGGGGGGGGGGGGCACCACCTTGATTTCGGGGGGTGCACCTCCTTGAAATGGTCATTTTTCCCTATGTATGCCATGGCGAAAAAAAATTTCGGGGGGGGCACGTGCCCGGTGTGCCACCCCCTGGCTACGCCACTGAAACCGCGCCTCATTGTTCGAGAAGCTTCGCGATTATTGTAGATCGTTTTGTTAAGATTGCGCGCAAGACGCGAACACCAGGGCTTAAAGTCAGGGGGGGGCCCAGGGGGGGCCCGGCCCCCCCTTCCATTTTTTAAGGAGGGGCTGGGCCCCCCCCTTGGCAGGTCAGCTGTAGCACATCTGCACTCATTTGACATGTGTACAGAGAAATTGACTGTACTATATTTATTTCTACAACATTCTTAAGCAGTTCTTAAGTGCTAGGGACAGTTGGCTTTACTATATATATATATATATATATATATATATATATATATATATATATATGTATATATATATATATATATATCGTAACAAGATCACGTACTACGTGACGCCTACACGCAAAAAAGAGTGTTCCACACTCGCCGTAATGCAGGGCTGGGCAAAGATACTTTAAAATTGTATCGCGATACGATACAAGATACTCAGGCAAGAAGTATTGGAGATACAGATACAAGATACTACCACAACAATTGTATCCGATACGATACTTGCCAATTGTATCTTAAGATACTTCGATACATTCGCAAATTTGTTGTTATAGACCCCCATAATCTAGTAGCGAACGCCTTTGAACAAGGAGGTCTGCTTGAAACTCTTAAATGTGACCAATTTCATTTCATTTTAATGAAATGTCTGTTAGTATCTCAAAAGTATAGTCCTCCTTGGTCAAAGTACATTAGTTTACTTCCTAAAGAACTTATAAAGGTTTGTTTTAGCTGCTTAACAGGACAGCTTTCTAGACTCTTCGCCGACTGCGGTTCTTGCTAGTAATTTCTGTAATTCATGGGAGTCGCTGCGGAGCTTGCCGTCTATAGCTATCGAATTGCCATCAACCCCACGAGCTTCAGTAAGAAGCCTTCGCACGATGGCACGAATAACGGTGTGCAGTTTTACGTTGTCCATGAAAGAACGTTTATGCAATACCGAATTACCGGTATACAGCAGCAACAATCCTGGTAGCCCCATTTTTTGTGATGCATTGTGTATACGTAGAGAACATAGAACTGCGATTACTTTCCATAATGTTATCTGCTGGCGCAAAGCGTTCGTTGTCTGTTTACTCACAAACGTCAATCATTTTTTCTTCAACGAGAGAACATGTGGACCCCAGAAACGCCTCAGACCTATTGTATTGTCACGTGGTTGTGACTATGAAGAAAGCGGCGGTGACTGTGATAGAAACGAACCTCTTTATTGGGCTAACTTGTGCCCAGAAAAGTAAGTAACTCGAAGTAAAAGCAAAGCGCGCTGTACTCTGATAGCGGCAATAAAAGTCGTCGGCCTTCGGTAATCTGATTATCGGCAGAACTTGTTTTATACATGAGCGATCGCACCTTCCAGCGTTATCGCAGGCGCTCGCATAAGCTCCCGAATGAACTAGAGTACGCGCGTACTGCGCGTAATCCTAATAATTGTGGAGTTTTTACGTCCCAAAACCCCGATATCATCATGGGGAGTATGGGGGGATTTTGAATGGGGGGGAACTCTCCGGAAATTTCGACCATCTGGTGTTCTTTATCCTGCAATTAAATGTAAGCACATGCCCCTGTAGCATTTCACCTCTATCAAAACGCGACCGGCGCGGCAGGATTTGTGCGTTATCTTAACAGAACAATATGAGACAGTCTCGGGATTCCGAAACATTGGGACGCGGCTTGCGCCGAGCGGTGATAAGTCTTTTGTGGCTTAAATCCGATTACACCAAAATAAAAAAATAAAAGTGCGTGGCAGTATAGTTGCACAAATCGTGGCAGGACGTGGCCGCTATTCACCATATTGCCACCTATAGCTCCGGTTACATGGCAATTAGTAATAGTGAAAAAAAATAGGGAGGCCTAAAAAATAAAAACAATCGTAAAGAGTAGCAGAAATAAAGCAGGCAGTTAAAAGTAACCATAAAACAGGGAGCTTCTTTTGGGCTGCACTTCAGAAAAGACACATTGCAGTCACCAGACCGAACAAGAAAACAGTTCAGAGCACCAGGTCATGTATGGGATGCAAAATGAGGACCACTAAGAAAGTGCTTGTACAAACAATCATATGATTTCAAGACCTCTTTGAATAGAAATAGCAGGAAGAAAATGATATGGTACACCAAGCTATCGTCTCATACGTAAACGCTTGTTTTATTAGATCTACTATCGGTAACGGTGGTGATACAGCTAGAATCTTATTTGCGCATAAGTGAATCGCATGTAATTCTAACTGACACCCACAAGATCCTTCGAAACGCTGATGTGTGAAAGCCACGAGATGCAAAGCAACCCTGTGCTTCAGATTTTGTACTGTAGTACCACGCACGAGAGCGGCATCATAATATGTACGATCATCGCCTCACGCATTGTGGTACGCGCCGCTGGTAAGTGGCTAAGGGTAAGTGTCATGGCACCAGTACAACTAAAAAAAATCACCGCCCAAGCACTCCGTACAAATGGTTAACCATCGAAGCTGAAATGTGCGGCCCCGGTGTTTAGCAGTGGGTTCAACCCGACGCTGCACTGAAGCCTTCCACAATTATCGTTGCCAGGTTGTGGTCGAACCACAGGTGGTCACAGACGTCGCAGCCGAAGCCGAAGTGCCGCTGGAGAAACTCTCGCCTAAAGCGGGCGTTCGCCCCGGCGAACTCGCTCCCGCAATCATAACGACGCTCAGAATGACGTAACTGATAGCACAGCCAATGGAGACCACTCGTGACACAGATGCCGAGCGGTTTTTCGTTTCTCCTAGCCATATACAACTTTCGCTGTAAAAGGGAAAATGAAAGGCACGTGGGCAAGCGCGCGAACGTCTATGTTCGCGCGCCCTTGTTTCTGTCCAGACTACGCAAGCGCTGTTATGTTGCTCTGCCTCATAAAAGGGGTCGCGCACACCTCATCACCTGCCCTCACTGGTGGACGGTGTCGGAAGGATAAAATTATGTCACTGCCCTTAGTTTTATTCCGGTGGCAGGGTGGCACGAGTGCCAACTTGAGAAGCGGAGTTCAGTCAGCGATTATTGTTTCGCATGGTAGTGTTGCGATAGCAGTATCTTGTATCTTAAGATACACGATACATTATTGAATGTATCGGAAATACAGATACAGATACTCGTCTTGCGAGACGTATCGCGCTACAGATACAAGATACCCAAAGAGTATCTAAGATAGTATCTCAGATACATGTATCTTCGATACTGCCCAGCCCTGCCGTAATGGCAACAGGCGGCGCTGACTGACGCTCCCACGTTTAAAGTACACATATATACCCCATAAAGTGGACGGGGAGATGACCGCCACCGTAGC
The DNA here is from genome assembly GCA_030522465.1 of Rhipicephalus appendiculatus. Taxonomy (NCBI): domain Eukaryota; kingdom Metazoa; phylum Arthropoda; class Arachnida; order Ixodida; family Ixodidae; genus Rhipicephalus; species Rhipicephalus appendiculatus. The sequence goes on from JALIZH010027664.1 coordinate 16,059, forward strand.
TCAGTGGTAGAGCATCGGACGCGTTATTCGAAGGTCGCAGGTTCGGATCCTGCCGGTGGCAAGTTATCTTTTCGTCCACTTTCATTTCTTCACATTTACATTACAATTACTTCTAATAGCTTCCCCCATACTTTCCTTGGCATCTTTGTCTGTTAGTCTCATTAATACTATGTTTAACAAAGCAAACGAGCCCTTAAGTTTACAATTCCTTCCTTTATATATATATATATATATATATATATATATATATATAGTCGCTTCCTGACGAGGGCACCCCCCTCCAATAATGGGAGACTTTAAGCCCTGGCGAACACTCGAGCTTATTCCAGAGCCTGCGCGATAAATGCCGACGCGCTTCACCGACTGTCAGTTGCGACGGCCGACGCTCCGTTCGCCGCTATCAATACCAGTGTGTATTGCTGTAATCTGACTTTCCGTTTACCGGCCATAAGTTCGGCCAAATAAACAGTTTCATCTTGAACATACCGACTGCCGCCTTCGTCAACGTCACGACCACGTGACATATATTTTCTATGAAAGCAAAAAAAAAAAAAATTATTGCCTACAGGGTATATTGTCATCCATGCTATTCCATGACAATGCCCAGTTGTGCACACAGTAGGAGAACTTTCCTCGGCAAGTTCTGCTGATGTCCTGCTTCAAATTCATCGATACTGCACATAAACTCATGTTTGAATACTGCTGGGGGTAATCCACTAGCAGCACTCTTTTCTAAAAAGAAGTATACATGAGCTAACAAAGCCAGCCTTGTCACATAGGCATGTAACAATTTCTTTTAGACATTGTAAGAACAACTATTGTGCCACTAACTACTGAAAGCCTTAATTAAAGGGATACTGAACAAAAATGGGAAAAACTGATGAAAACATCGGAATTCTTCTCGGAAGACTCCACTGTTCTGATAAACAGAGTTTATTTCACGTATTTTTGAACAGTTGGCTGTATTTTTGGTGGATTGTCAGCGCGCGGCGGCTGCTCGCGAGCGCGAGCCGTGACGTCAAATTCTCCCTGGCGCATGCAGGGTGCACGTGCTCCTGTCCTTCTCTTCCTTTTCTCCACCTCTCCTTTCATTTTACTCTCTCCCTTCCACAAAAGCGCTGATGCCTTACCCCCGCCGCGAGCATTGTTCGCTGCCGTAGTGGTTCTGGGAAACGTAGTGCGAGCTAAGCGGGTTGAGAAAAGCGGGCGACGGCTGGCATTGGCATGCCTGTTTCCGGCGAGACGCGGCGGTTTGTGAAAAACTCAATAAATTCGTTATTTTCCTCTAGTTTCTGCCCGAAATGAAGGTTGTGTTCATCGATTTCAACCCCCCAACTTTCAATTTGGCTGGAAATCTTAGCGGCAGAAATTTTGTTCAGTATCCCTTTAAGCACAAATTACTCTTCCAAGATTGGAATTTTAAAACCTTGACAACATAATCCAGCTTATTGTACTTAAATAGTCTGCAATGTTTAACAAGTTTAATTATATCTACCTGTAGTCTGAAATACGATGAACACATGCGGGAAACTGCAAAAGTTTACAACATCATCAAGAATGAGCGGACATGAGTCAGTCAAACTTCAGTTTCTTTAACAAAAGGAAAGATGGTATTGCTTTTAGGAATTCTTCCAAATTTTTTTCGCTTTTATTATGCATATGACCTACATGCTTGCCTTTAACAAATTTTATGTGCTAGTAGGTTCCCTCTGAATAAAAATTTCTGTTGACATACCAACACTTGTTCTGTCGTCTTTCTGCTGTCTTCGTTGCTTGGAGCTGCTGCATAACAATGAACTGTTTCCAACTTACCCACCTTTTTTTAAATACTTATAATCCTTGTGGGAATCGAGCGCGCACGGGTATCGCGCGCACGGGTATCGCGCGCACTTTCTCGCGCGCACGGGTATCGGGAATGACATCCCAAGCGGTGGCTACAGGGTCGTCCCTTTCGGCGCCCTACAACCATTCGCAACTCTCGTAGTGGCTACCGCTGCCTTTAAGTACGGGACGCCACTCGAGATTTTGCTCGCCGGAAGCGTGACTGCTCTGTCAACGGAGTGCCATTGGCGGAACCTGACCCCATGGCGCTCGTCTGGCTTAAGCGCTCGTGCGAGCCCAAGGCCGCCTCGCGCGCTGGGCGTTGACTTGGCAGCAGAGCAACTTTGTTGCGCGCTACCGGAAAAAGGAGCTAAAACGGCGTGGCTCACGCCTATGTCGCGTGCCCCCCCGTTTCGGCGTTTGGCATTTGTGTCCGCCACTCCCGAGAGCAATCGCACCAAGTAGACACCGTGGCCTCTGGCTCCAATGGGTCGAAAGGCGCGAGCCCCGACGGTGAAGTGACTTTCGGGTCGATCGCCTCGGGTGTGCACGTCACTTCAGCCGGTATCGTCTTAAGCAGAGAAGAGCTATCAAAGGTGCAACAGTGCGATCCGTTTAGTGTGCTCCTAAGGAGCGGGCGCGTATTGACAGTCTGGTATTGCTGTCGGCGCCGTGTGCCGTTTACGCAGGCTGGTATTGCTGCGGGCACGTTGGATTTGCATCTGTTTGTCGCCGGCGGAGTTCTCCTGCGCTACGTCCCACCTGAAAAACTCCCCACGAGTCTTCGAAGGTGGCGGTACCCCGCAGTCTCAGGAACGCCATCCCAGGCTATTTCCATGACTCGCGGTTGGCCGATCACGCGAGTGGCCGTAAGACTTTTTAGAAGTTGTGCCGCTCTGCAACCTGGCCAGGCATGAAGCATGACGCTCTTCCGCGTGTGGCAATGTGTGAAGTCTCGTGCGGGCATGCCCCCTCGGGCTCTTACAGCCTTCCTCAAACCCTTTTGCTGCCCTTAGCAGCGACTTGGGAGGGGGAGGCGGCCACCAGAACCGCAGGAAAACCGTGAAAAAGGCTGGCCCCAAGCCACGTCACCGGTACAACCTGCGGAAACGCACTTTAAGCGACCTTTCTCCTGCTAGCAGGCAGCTGGACTTTATTCCATGCCACGTTAGTGAAAGGAGAATAAGTGCTAAGGTGCGCAGACACACGTCTGAAAGTGGTAGAAGGCCCTCTTGGTCGAAAATACTCACTGATGTGTTGTTCAACCTTGGCAAGCGCCCCTTTGTTGGGCAGCACCGTCAGACAGGCACCTTTTTGGCAAGCCGGCTATGCCGGGGGCACTCCTGTCCACCCCCTCGTCGCCCTGTCGTCTCCCTGCGCCTGGCTCTTCTGTGCCGCCAGCCTGTTCCTGACCGGTTGGCCTGCTGTCTCCTGGTCTGGTCTGGTCTGGTCCCCGCCTTCTGCCTTCGTGAAACCACCTTCCTGCCCAACCCACCTGGTGGCCTCGGCTGCCACTTTCGGCGGCTGGTCCGCCCACTCAAGCTTTGGCCCAGGCCCGAGCGTGGTCGCTCCGGCTTCCGTTCCTGGTTGCCTGCCGTCCCAGGCGGCCGTCCCAGCCTGCCCTCGTCCTAGCGACTTTCGGCGGTTGGCTGCTGCACACACGTTGCAGCCACGCCTCGTACGTTCCCGGCTGCCATCCTCAGACCGGTGAACTTCAAGCGAGCTGGCTGCCCCCGTTGTGCTATGCTGCCCCGTTCCTCCTGGGCTGTGGACCTCCTTCCTGGCAGTGGGCTCTCCCTGGTGAGGTGAAACTTTGGTGGAACTTTTGGTGGGACTGTTGTGCGACCAAGGCCTACAATGGACTCGCGTCAACGGGAATGACAACCTCGCCTGTCCGTGCTGTGCGGCAACGTTCTTCTGTCCTGGCCTTCGTGTAGACGACTTCCCCTTTTGGACATTGCCCCGTTGGCCAGCCCCCTTGCGGCTGAGCTGACCTTGCCAATTGGCCTCGGACAGCCTCTTTCACAGGCTGGCCTCGGTCTTTAGGAGGGGGGAATGTGGGAATCGAGCGCGCCCTCCCCTTTGGCGCCTCGTTCCCCAGCTAGCGCGAGTGCTGGCCCCGTGCTCCTCGAGCGCCGGGAACATGGCCACCGTGGTTTCGCCGCCAGGCCTTTTTGTCTGGTGCAAGCCACGCGTCGGTCTTCCCTGCACAAAGACACGTTGTCCGAACATGCCCGGACAATGCCTTCCCCTCGCATCACGCTAGCGCACGTGACGGTGCTTCGCCGATCCTCATTGGCCGCCCGTGAAAGCCCCCTTCCCCTGAGCTTGCTTACGCCCGGCGCTCGCGCGCTGCGGCAGATGCTGGCACGCCTGCAACGAAGAAGTCAAGCTCTGCCTTTGCGGGCGACTTCTCGTTCGCGCGCTTCGGTGGTTGCCCCTTTGTGTGGTAGCCGTGGCGCCGCAGGCTGGTGTACTCGATCGGTGTTGCGGAGTTACCCTAACGGCCCGCTATCCCGTGATTGTCGCACTGTGCTGTATCTTGGGTTAATAAACCCGTGTTTGTTGACGACCTGCCTCGAGTGCCATCTCTGCGCCGTGTCGGAGAGTCGACGAACCCGGCCGTAGCGTCTTTGTGCGCGACGGCAGTGGAGAGCGTCGCGCCCCTTCCCGGTCGCTTCGTAGGGTAAGCTGGTGTAGCAAGCCTATCTCCACATCCTTAAACTGCTCTTTTGTGTTAGAGCCATAACAGTAGATACACTTATCACTAGTTGCCAGTTTCTTGTAAAAATTGGAGCTGTGCGAACAGCAAAATTTTGGGTGCGAAGCGAATTCGAACATTGAAGTGTGAGTGCTAATCGAATCGAATATTTTTCGAATATTTCTCGAATATTTCTAGAATACTTTTCGAATACTTCGAAGCAAAATTGCAGAAAAAAGAAAAGTTGGAGAGAATTCCTAAGCATATTCTTATGAGATAGCAACATGAAAGTCTTTCTTTTTTGACTAGGTTGATGAAGCGCTGGCCGGGTGGTGTTTCATAGTTGTCTTATCAAGAATGAGGCAATGCAGAGGCCGAATTGTATTTATGTACATAATTTCGTGCAACCAAAGTGTTGCCGACAACACTTTACACGTGCAAGGCAAAGATGCTATTTCCTCAGCCACTCTTCCTCTTTCAACTTCTGTGGAAGCCCAACTGATGTGGTGGACAAGGGTGTGCTCCCTCAGAGTCCGGAGTTCCAAATCTGCCTCGTAGATGTCAGTATATAAGAACATCTGAGGTTTGCGATGCTGAAAATCTTCAGCGTCCGATTTTTAGGACTTCCTGCCTAAATTTCATATCCAAAACAGCATTAATTGAGCCGCCACCTCTGCCGCATCTATCATCTCCATGTTGGAACCATCGTTTTCTTGAGTCAATACATTTGCGACCATAGCAGAGCCTGAAAGGCAGCTTTGCCGCAATACGAAAGTGTGATGAGGTGGAGCATATTGAAAATCTGAAGGGGCCACTTCCAATCGGACGTTGACTGCATAGGTCGGCAAACTCACTGATGAGTCGACTCATTCAGACTCAGATCGAGCCGTGAGTCTGAGTCTGAGTGAGTCCGGGTGAATAATATTTTGGTGAGCTTGAGTCCGGTTGAGGAAAATTTTGGTGAGTCTGAGTCCGAGTGAGCCCTAAGCTGAAAATGTATTTTTTGAGTGAGCCTGAGTGAGCTCTACACTTTTTTGCCGATCTACGGTTATACTTACGCAATTTAGCTTTGCTATCAGCCTTACGTAAGTTCACGTTTATACTCACGCCGACTCATGCATACTTCAAAGCACCAGCGTTCATACGCCAGTTCAACATTTATTGATCAGAGGCGAGAGTTACGGAGGAGGAGGGGGGGGCGTGAGTCCCCCCCCCCCCGCCCCCAAAAAACTCTTTCCCGGGAATTTTCGATAAAAATATTTCATGTGAGTTATCTCTTTCAACAAAAAATTTCCTTACCGGATTGCAACCGCTGATAAGGTACGAGATGAAAAAGGCGCCAAGTACAGCACCGATTAAGCGAGGTAATGGTGTTAAAGAGCATTTACACCAAGTTCGAAGAAGACAATCCGCCTTTTGCATGCCTCTACGGCGCATGCGCGGCCATCTGGCGGCGAACCTGGGAAACGATCTGTGGGGTGCCGTTGCAGACGCCGCCTCTTTTTCCGCGGCGGCATTCGTGGTGAGAGTAGTGTTGGCACGTGCGGGTGGCGCAGCAAATATATTTATCCATATATCTGGTTCTGTCAGCTCGATGCCGGCAACTAATGCCGCTTATGGATGCACTTCGTGAGGCGTGCCCAGCAGCAACATTCGTTTCTTCCACTTCCCATTGGTGAAACGCGATCATCAGCGTCGTGAAGCGTGGCACGATCAGGGCTGTGAGGCGCCAAAATGAAGACGGCAGTTCGTGGCAGCCTTTGGATTCTGCAAGACAGTGCGAAAAGCAGTCCGTTAACGGTGTGTGTGCTAACTAAATGTTATACGCGAACAACATGTCACGTTTCCTGCAGGGCGCGGAATCAGTGTGCGCTTTGTGTCTGTCTCGTTGCACAGCAGTTCAGTAGCGACGAAGCTTGGGTTACGGATTTTCTTTGTACGATATGTTTTCTGTATTTGTTTTGGAATGACGACAACACCAAAGTATGGTTAATTGCGCCTTGGTTCGCTTCGGTCTCAACATGACTACGCTGTTGTTTACTTTGGCGTCTTCTATATATCGGAAAACAGTCGCCGTAAATCGTCCGCTAGAACATAATGAATGCGAAATGGTGCACTTTCGTCGCCTGTCATTCACCGAGTGCAGCGGTTCATTTCTGTTGTCAAAGCACACTTGCTGTTCGGCGAAAAAGGAAAAAAAAAAAGAAATCCGCCTGTGTTCACTGTTGACATGACTGCAGCGCACCGATTCATACATCTTGCGAAGTTTCCACGTGCGTGCCTTTTTTTTTTTTGTCGCTGTAGTGCGATGTTCACAGATTTTGCAGGTTCGCCGGCCAACTCTCTCACGTACGCAATTTCCGTTAAACGACACTCGCAAAAGTACATAGCTCAAGACAGGTTCAGCTTGCCGCGTTCGATCGGCGCCAGGTATTCTGGTGTGCTAAAATCATGTAACGCATGTATCGTAGGACCACGTTTCCTCAATTTGAATGTGCAGGCCAGCAAACACTGTGGTCAAGATGCGAGTTACTCGCGACATACACTTCGAAGCATGCCATTCAGTAAAATCGTTGCTCCGCGCTCCCGTAGTAAAACGTTGATGCAACAACGGCACGAAACGGCCCAAGCAGAGGCCCGGTAGTTCATATGATTGGTATGAATGCCACAATAAACGAAAATTATATTTACCCGGCTGTGCAGAAGCAGTGACATGTCACTACCTCACATGTGGTCTTCCTCACGACTGCATGCACAACGTAGCAGCCACCCTTCATTGACGGGAGGAAACTGCTTCTCGGAACTCCGCACGTGGACGCGGCAGTCAACTCATTAAACATGAGGCTGCGCACGTACCACTCATCGCAGAATTTCTGCGTTTTTGTGGTTTGCCGCGAGCACCGCGAACCACTTGCTGCCGTGAAGGCATTCAATTGCTTCTCGCTCATCATTTTCATTGATACTGGCCTTTTGGTCCACCCGTTGGTCACAGAAAAGAACCCGCCGGGCATGTAAATACTCCCTGGTGGCTCCATGCCACAACACAACACTCAGACGGGGCTATTAGCACATATGCCGCTGCCCAGCTTTGTGCTATGCAGCAGCAGAGGCAGCAGGCGCGCGCGGCGCCCCACGGTTTGTTTCTTGAAGAATCCGCGAAAGGGCGCCACACAGACATGCAAAATAGAATTACTGTATATGCTCTCTACGGGAGCAGAGTTGCGCATAGGTCCGCCATTATGTTCAACGGCTTCGCAGTGAAGCCACTCTTCGCGCGCGGGAGACAAATACGGCGCGATGTTCGGGCGCGGGCGACATGCCTCAGTCTTATTCGCACGCGCTGAGCAAGATTTCACTCATGCAGCGAAGCTGTATATGGCTATAGTTTCTAGCGGATGGCATCCGCGGACAAAAAACGACGCATTCAAGAATAATTTTACAGCGTTCGGCCGATTTCGGGGGCAGTACATGGCGTGTAATCGTGGCTCATACGTACAACAAAATGTGCATTAAGTGAACCAAGTGCGAATTAGTGAATCGAAGGCGAATTAGGTGGATTAAAATTGACGGAGTGAATTGAACTTGAATTGAACGATTGAAATGTTAAATTTATTCAAAGGTGCGCTAAATGAACCGAAGGTATAATGCATTTAGTGAAGCTGCATATGTATACGCGTGAGGGGGGAGACAGAAAATTAGGTGGGTAGATGAGATTAAGAAGTTTGCAGGTATAACGTGGCAGCAGAAAGCACAGGACCGGGTTGATTGGCGAAACATGGGAGAGGCCTTTGCCCTGCAGTGGGCGTAGACAGGCTGATGATGATGATGATGACATATGTATATGGCCAGGCTCTGACCAAAAGTGCGTCCGTTTATCGAATCGCTTGCACAGAAAATATTACAGCGGAGGCCGATCCCACGACCACAGCTTTCTGATGCGCATACTACGATCGAGCAGCTCAAAAGTTCGCTTGCTACCGCGCGGTGCCTTGCAACGAAAAATGGAGAGTTCATTTTCAGCATGCTCGCGCCCTTATCCTGCCTGGCCGGAAGGCACCGAACTATGGTCGCACGTTTGGTCGACAATCAGATGGGTGCATTTTGGCCGCCTAAACCATTTTGGCCGCCTAAAACGTCGCCAAAAAACCATTGCGCGTACGGTTACGCTGGTGACCACTGACATTTGTCATTAACCACCATTCACAGCTGCTCCTTTGTTAGAAAAAACAATGACGATGGAACTGACGGAAACAAGACGGCGCGGGAGCCGCGCCGTCGTGTCCGTAAAGTTGGCTTCACCGCGGCGAAATTGAACATTTGACGTCATTTTGCACCACGTGATGGCGCTCGCCGAATAGCGGCGCTAGAGTTACTGTATATGCTACCTTTTAGCATATACAGTAACTCTAAGCGGCGCGAGCGGTGCAGGGAAAAGTTATGCGCAACTCTGCTACCTGCGGTAGCATATACAGGGACACTAATGCAAAGGAGTCGGCTCACTCAGACTCAGAAGGAGCCGCGAGTCTGAGTCTGAGTGGAATCCGGCTGGGAACAATTTTAGTTAGATGCGAAAACAAACCAGCGAAAACTTAGGACAAGGACGAAAGAAGAGGCACAATCAAGCACACACCGTCGCCGGACTTACAACCAATTTATTGACGCATCCACAAGTGGTTAAATACCTCCTCCCGCGCACGCGCACACGCCACAACGTGTGCGCGTGTGCGCGTGCGCGGGAGGAGGTATTTAACCACTTGTGGATGCGTCAATAAATTGGTTGTAAGTCCGGCGACGGTGTGTGCTTGATTGTGCCTCTTCTTTCGTCCTTGTCCTAAGTTTTCGCTGGTTTGTTTTCGCATCTAACTAGGTGAAAATGTGTAACTGGGAATCCAACTGGTTTCAACTGGTATTAACTGGGATCAACTGGTCCCAGTTGGGAACTAACTGGTCCCAGTTGATCCCAGTTGCAACTGGTCCCAGTTAGCAACTGGTCCCAGTTGGGAACTAACTGGTCCCAGTTGATTCCAGTTGCAACTGGTCCCAGTTAGCAGCTGGTCCCAGTTGCAACTCAACTGGTACCAGTTGATTCCAGTTAGCAGCTGGTCCCAGTTACAACTCAACTGGCCACCAACGGGAACCATGACCAGTTGAACTGGAAGCAGCCGGTCCAAGTTGGAAACCGAAGCGGCCCAGTTGCGCCCTCACTGGAAATGCTACCAGTTGTTCTGGTTGTACGCTTCTTCACAGTGAAAGAAAAAAAAATGAACTTGAACGTATACGACGTAGCTCATTGCTGTACTTGAGCGAATAGGTTTTATCCAAGCGTTGTGTGTGTGTGTCAGGCCCGTAGCCAGGAATTTTTTTTCGGGGGGGGGGGGGGGCACTTGTTGAAAGTCTTCAAAAACACCCATTTTTATTATTTTTCCTCCGTAAAACACCCCCTTCCATCCGAATTTCGGGGGGGGGCGCTAGCCCCCCCCCCCCCCCCCCCTGGCTACGGGCCTGGTGTGTGTGTGTGTGTACACTCAAGGGTACCGGATTACTGGCCTAGTAATATTGTAAGGGGCCGGTATTAAAACAGAGGGCAATGAGAAATTAAGAAAACGGCATCTCCTGGTTGAATGATCTTCTCTTGTTAAGACGTCATCCTCGTTGCGTTGTTCTAACTCCACATTATAATATTATAAACAGTCTTACATGACCTGATATGCATTTTTTAAATCATATTATCGTGGATTATTCCCTTGCGCAAGTGTGCGAGACAATGCACTCAAACGTACGCTTATTTTAGCATCAGTACATTCAACTAATATTAAAGAGCCGCTGTCAATCTTTTTACGTCCGTCGCGGCCCGATTGACGTCGAGGTGTCATTGTTCAGCTAGGAGCATGCCTGCTTGATAGTCTTGCGTGCAGTGCAGCGATTACTTCCGTGCGACAACGAAATATGGAGTAGAGCCGAGAGCTACAACAGCCGAGACGGCCCACACTGTCGACATTGCCGACATGCTGCCGACACAAACACACCATCTCTACCACGACAGGCGTCACATTAGTTCCGTATCTCACACGCTCAAACATTGAATGAAGCAGTAAAGTAATCAGACACAACGATGATACATAAAATAAACAGAAATAAATTATTTCGTGCCAATTCCGCAATATTTAATGCAAGAAGGAAGCTGAATAACAAAATTTAGAAACACAGCGATGGTAGTTTCGTACAGCACATGTGGCGAGGGCTAGCAGGCTAGCTACCGAGTGGTGGACGCGCTGCGCTGGTTGTGCTTCTTTTTGATAACGAACGTGGAGTGATGGCGTGCGTAAATTAGATTTTGTCGAATTAGTGTTCGATTTCATCTCTGGGAGACTTTTATGACTTCAGGCGAACGCCGGACAGGTGTTTTCACCTGGGACAAGACGGATATATGGATACAATGTGTGCGGAATCCTGCGCTGCCTGCCTGTCCGCGA
>JALIZH010027665.1:0-59465 GCA_030522465.1 Rhipicephalus appendiculatus
AAAAGTATACATAGATGAGCGCGAACAACTGTCACAAATGTTACTTCGTGCATCAGCAGCGCGCTCCTTTCGTAAACGCGGCCGCTGCGGCAAGCGAAGTTACCTTCGTGCACTCTTTAACCACTGCAACTTCATGGCAAACTTGTGGTGGAAGCACAAGACGTACAAAGCGCCCCAATGCCCCAATCACGAAATAAGCGCGTACCACAAGCGACCACGCTCCGTGGAGGCGCGCGCTCATTGCAGCGAGAGGCGCGACGTCCTTCAGAGCGCGCACCTCCGTGCCACCTTCGTGCCATCTCGCTAGTGATGACGAAAACGAGCTGAACTCGACGAGCTCTGAGGACCGCCAACGGTGTAGGGTGTGTAGCTTGCCGTTAGCAAGTTGAGGTATGTACGCTCCTGTGGCCGAGTGGTATGCCGCCGCGCGCAGCGGTGCGAGAGGGCGTAGGTTCGACGCCCGGCCACGGAACTTCTTGTTCCAGTTTTTTCTTTGATCTCAATGTCTTTATATTTTACAACTTCAAATATGGGACGGAAATACGTCAGGGGAGCCGTGGTGGACCCCGGCATAAAACACCCTCGTGTTGAAACTTTGTAGAACATTGGTGACTTTGATGAAACAACGATTCTGGAGAAAACGCTTCAAACTGGGGAACGACAGAGGAAGCTATTACATAGCCAGGTATATTTACAAATGAACCTATCGTCCACATTAAATCAAACCGCAGTGCTTTTGTAGCGTAAGCTATATTAGCAGAGGTTTAGCAGTTTCACGTGGCTTATCGAGAGCCATGATCCGCATGCCCGAGGACCACTAACGTCACACGGCGCACAGCTTGCGTGCCAGGGAAGGCCTGGAAGCTCCTGAAGTTAGTGGGCTGGCGCTTGACTCGCGTGAGCTCGCTCGCTAGTCCGTCTATCCGTCCGCCCATCTGTTCGTCCGTGCCTCGGTCCAGCCGTCCATCCACCCGTTCGTCGCCCCGTCCAACCGTGCGTCCGTCCACCTGACCGTCCATCTGTCCGTGCGTCTGTCGGTCCGTCCGTCCATCTGTCCATCCGTCTGTCTGTCTACCCGTTTGTCAGTCTGTCCGTAGCTCCCGCAACGTAAATCCTCTCATAGCCGTACTAAGCCACTGCTAGTTTTTAAGTGTTGGAAGGAAGATATTTCATGTAAAAAAATTAGTAGTGGCTTAGCTCGGCTATGCAGGGTATACGTAGCGTGAGGTACTGACGGACGGGCGGACGGACAGACAGACAGACAGATGGACGGACGTACGAACGCACGGACAGATGGACGGATAGATTGTCACACGGACGGACAGACGGATGGACAAGCGAGCGAGCTCACGTGAGTCAAGCACCAGCTCACTAGAGACACGTCACTCGTGTGACATCACTGCTCCTAGGGCATGCGCAGCACGGCTCTCGATAAGACACGCGAAACTGCTCAACCTCGGCCAGTGTAGCTTACGCTACAAAAAGGAAACCTGTTCTTCTCAATGTTAAAGCGAATAATTCGTCGACACAAGTTGCGCGACATTTTCAAAACAAATTCTTTTAACCATGCCAGAAAGCACCGAGCCACAGAATGTAGCATGTACATGCGCGTCCACTGAATTTCAGCGCTAGATTCGTGTCAGTATTCCCTGTACTTGACTGACCTCGTATCTTCATTCGCGTAACATCGTTATGGGCACATCGAGGACAAGCGAGTATTATTTTCCTGAATTTCAAAGTGAGCTTTCGTTGTTTTCAGCACGCACCTTACCCACCGGTCAAGGGAGAACCAATCTCCCCTTTGGCAATATAAGTCAACGTTCATGATCTCTATTCACAATATATGAGACAGATATGAAGAGATAGCGTAATATCTTTGTGAAGTGCGAGCACCACTTGTCTCCTGAAGCAGAAGCTAAATTTACGGATGCTTCAGTAGCAGCCATCTGGGTCATGGACTGGTCCTTTTGTATGTGTCATTCCGCAGTTGTCTAGATTGCTTATTATGGTGAAAATGCTTTTTCCAAGCACTTGGTAAATAACACCACTCGGAAGGAATATGCTCATAATTTGCTCGAAGCTACAATTGTCTCTATCGAAAACAGAGAATCTCAGATGATTGTCCAGGAATGGTTCATCCAAATTTGAAAATTTTGGTAACTTATTGTAATAAATACGCTCTTTTTTTTTAAATACACACGTAAAGTGCCTACAACACCAGCCACTGACTACACCACAAAATTATTCCTCATAGAAGAAGTTGGAATCGGAGCCGATGAAAATAGCCATTTGTACAATGAATAAACACAATGAAGGGCTAGAAGTGAAGAATTCATCCGGATCCCCGGACTAGGACAAATTTTTCGACAACTAAGAAATGTAGTTTCCGAGCTCTTGCATGGATTTCCTTGTGGCTTCGTTCTAAGAACTGGAATTCGTCACTTGCCATGTCTAATACCTTTCGCCACCTTGCGAGAATCCACAGAAGTGATTTTCAAGTTTACACTGCTCCTTGAGTTCCTGATTTTGATTGAATTAGTGCTACACTCTTGGCTAAAGATACCTCTAGTTAACTTCTCGCGCCAGAGTCAAAATTTCTGACCTTTTAAGACAAGTACATGATATGGTACTTGAACCGCGCGTGTAAATATTGCTACGCAAAACAAAACACATCAATTCTGTTCATGTTTTCTTTCGGGAGCATTGTCAAATGGCGTGTCTCATTTCAACGAACGGAGACCACGATATGTCAATATATCACAGGCTGTCGTGAATTTCCTTCACTTAACGCATTGTTTTTAATTTCGCAAGGTGTAAAATGCCACCCGCGCTTTCGTACTTGCGCTCAGCGAGATTAACGTTATAGAAAATAAAATGAGATTATTTGCCTTCTGTAAGTATCGACGCTTGAAAAAAAAACAACCTGTCAGAACAATTTTCTTTTAAAATGCATCGGCTTTGAAGAAAGCTCGTCTGGCGGCGAAATGGAATCGTTACCTACACTCGCTATCTGGAAAGACACAAACCAGATTTTCAAGAGTTATTGGTGCCCAATATGCGTGCGTTGTTCACAATGCAGCAAATTCATGGCGGTTTGTATTCCAGTAAAAGCTTATCAGTTGGGATGTAATTTTACCCTAGTGTGCGTTGTGGAGTAGCGCTTACAGTGCTTGGCCGCTGATCAGAATGTTGCTGGTTCGATCCTGGTTGCGGCGGTCGCATTTCAATGGAGGCGAAATACTGGAGGCCGATGTACTGTGCGAGGTCAGTGCACGTTAAAAAAACACCGAATGACAAATTTCCAGAGCCCTCCAGTGAGGCATCTCCATAATCAAATCGTGGTTTTAAGACGTAAAACGCCAAAGAATAATATTATTGCGATATCAATAATATGGACAGTCTCGACGGGTTTTTGCCATCGCCATTGCCGTCATGTCCCGTATAAAGTCCAAATTGATCAGATCACCCAGCGGATCGCACGTGTCACCCTCGGGCAATAGCTCGCGAGCGGTGGCGACAAACACGGCTGAAGCGGACATCAAACGAGCCGGCCTATCTTCATTGCTCCCAGGCGCATGCGATAAAATCCCCCCGCCTGTTAGACAGGCTTTCGAATGCTTAAGCACGGAGGAAACACCCCGCACGTATTTAATGAGCATGAAAAGCCGCGAGGGGGGCAGCGACCCTTGAGCAGCAACTTTTCACCTTTGATTTTACCAACGCGGTCATTTCACCAGGCGTTATCTGGGTATCTCGGCAGCCGTCAGTAGGAGGCTCGTGTGCCTTTCTACGTGCTGCGCTCTAAACGCGAAGGGATGGTGCGAGAAATGGGCCTTAAGCGGCTGTATACTCTCATACCAGCGTTTTGGAGCGTTGCGTGAGATCGAATCCAATAGAGCTAGCTGCCAGCCTCACTTCGTATAACATTACAATTTGTTGCTATCGCACTCATTGCTTCTCCTTTGCGGTTGAAACTGTCACTTTTAATCATTCTATCACGAAAAATTGTCTGAATTCACCGAATGCTGAATAATTAAATGTTCTCATGACCAAACAACTGACGTGGGCGGGGGGCATGCCTGACCTACTGCATTTGCAGGCACGCCTACGCCAAGCTTCCCCTTGCCCTCATTTCCCCGATAGAGGAATGGCTCGTTAATATATTTTTTTTAGTTTCGCCCTTCCAGATTTGCCCTGCCCACTGAAATATTGAATTTCGAATGAATTGACAGACAAAAGAAGGATAGCGCTTTAAAACACTTGCAATGATGGGTTGGTATCCCTTAAACTTGAAGAGAATCTTCACAGAATGTGCAATGTGCTCTTCAAAGGCGTCTAATGAATCGCTGGACTACAGCAACAACATATTAAGGTGGCTTGCTTTTGATTCTATGGCTACAACAGTTCTAAAACTAATAAAATTTATTTTGTACAAGATAGTAAACACAGAAAACTTAAACACTGCTTCGATTTTAATTCGATAACTATTCAAGAGAACGCTGTCACTGGATTGTGAATGCACAATGGATTTTGTATAATAAATTCATTGCATTTTAACACCCTTCCTGTATTAAATTTCAGCAAAATTTTGGTGGTTAGCTTTGAATAGGTTATAAAAAAAGCTGAAGTTAGAAGAGAGCGTATAGGGCATCACTCTTCTGACTCATATGTACATTGAGCAATGGTGTTTCAAGATTTCACAGAGAATTTGTTTTAAGGGTCGTCTAGCAAACTAAACGAATTTCGTTTGAAAGCTATTATAAATTGCGAAAGCAGGGAGTTCTCGTGACCCAAAAGAATGTTTCTTTGTGGCATCCTTCTTCGGGACAAAGTCACAATTTTTACCGCCCTGAAATGGCGAATGTGGAAGATAATCCATTTATTCAATAAGTAAGTGGACTAAATGACGACTTGAGTGTGTCATTTTCATTCCATTCCTGCTATAGTATTGGACTAGGTATATATAAAGGTGACTTTCTGACCTGCTAATAGGCATCACGTAGTATATGAACTGTCAGTGCAAATATTACTATCAAAAACTACACACGAATGTTCCATTCGTATTTTGTTTTGGGTACATTGTCAGATGGCGTTAGTCATGTGAATGAGGAGAGAACAGGAAATATCGGTATGTAACTGGCTGTAGAGAATTTCTCTCAGTCAACGTCTTTCCTTAATTTCGCCAGGTGTAAAGTGTCACTTACCCGCCTTTGCGTACTTTCAATGTACGGCATTAACCTCAACACAAAATCAAGGAGTCATTCCACTCTGTTAGAAACGACGTTGGAAAAAGCAACCTGATGAAGGAAATTGCTTTTTTAACGTGTGTGCTTCTAAGGAAACACGTCTGGCAGCGAAATAGCAGCGCTGACGTAAAGGTACACTGGATAACTGGAAAAACACAAATCTTTTCAGCAGATAGCTTTAAAGGCCTCGTTTCGTACAAACTGCGGTGTCGGCGTCGGTGTCGTTGTTTGTGAGCGAAGAATCAGCGTTCTCCGTGTGCAAAAAATTGATAAAAATGCAAATAAATTAGCACTAACAATCTTCGTTTGAAATGAGAATTGAAATCAGGCCTTCTGGACGACTTTCCAAAGGTTTGAACTGCTTCGGAAAAAATACTGTCTGAATCTGATATGAATTGCGCAAGGAGTGCATTTTTTAAAGGCCAGCCTATTACAAAGCGCTCGGTACATGTTAATCATCATTAGCAAGAGCACCAGCAATGTGAGCCACTGCGTAGGTTCTCGCGATGTCTATGATCGCATAATGGGCCCTTCGCTGATTCCTGAAATGAATTATGGCGTAGAGAGAAATCCGCAGCTTTACTTGCAACAGGCATTCTAGAACAGTTTGAAACGGCGAAAGTCACGCGCACTGGCGTTCATTTTCTTGCGGAGTGTCGAGACGAGCTCCTAGAAGCGAAGCAAGGCTACCAAGTGAGAAGAAGATGCGCACGGGGCGCGATTACGCACTCGTGTCCTACTCTTGAATGCGGAGCTCAAGTGACATCTAACTTGTTTTATATAGCCTCATTTGCATGCTAATATTCAATAGTACTTAGTTAGTGTTGCTTTCCTATCGAATTTATGCACTTTGTTGTGGGGCCTCGTTTAGCGCCTCGTGTGCATAGTTTGCTTTAACTAGAGCTTGCTTAAGAAGTCTCAAGTGGTGAACGCAGTCACCGTCGACCCTGCAGTTTGCCGGTCCGCCAAATATCGATTGCTCGATGTGCCATGGGTTATCACCACTTGCATTTTGAATACTCGAAGTTATGCCTACTCGAAGTCATGCTTTATGACTACTCGAAGTGACTATTCAGATTTAATCGAAGAATTTGCCGCTGCTAGATGCGGGTGATGATTAGTGTAGTATAGGCAATGTTGGCTGTACAATTCTTTTTCTGTACAGCAACGTCTTCCATGGAAGAACTTGCTGGCACTAGATATGCCTTATCCTTCGGGATTCTGCTGAACCAGCAAAGGCGGTAGCACTCCCTGAACCATTAATACAAGCCTTCCTAGGCAAACACAAAATAAGCTCAGGCGTCTTGTCCAACAATACAAGAACTCTTTTTCGTCGTGTGTGACTTTTATTCAATGTTTTCGCTCATTCGAAACTATATTATAATAATAATATTTGGGGTTTAACGTCCCAAAACCACGATATGATTATGAGAGACGCCGTAGTGGAGGACTCCGGAAATTTCGACCATCTGGTGTTCTTTAACGTGCACTGACATCGCACAGTACACGGGCCTCTACCATTTCGCCTCCATCGAAATGCGACCGCCGCGGCCGGGATCGAACCCGTGACCTTCGGGTCAGCAGCCGAGCACCCTAGCCACTGATCCACCGAGGCGGACAAACTATATTAATTATTGTTCAGGATTAAACACTGCGTTTGTAATGTCGCTTTTCGCTCTTTGGCTATGTAGCCGAAGTTTTTCGCTGTAGTTGAAATCTACCAAACGGTAACAACAGAGTCATCGCATTCTATATCAAGAGACAGTTGGCACACAACCGTCCTTGAACACTTTAAATTGCAACCGATAAGTTCGAGAACAAAAACGCCAGGCCTGCGCGGAAAGCTCAGCACAGTCACAGCAAAAGCTGGAAGAGCGCCATTCCTAGAACCCTTTGCACACTCTCTTGGCGCTACTAATACAGCTACGCTTGTTAGGTACCCACTATTCCATTAATTGATTCGGTGGAAGACGACAATGAAGAATTAGGGCTGAGCCCTTTGTAATAGGTTGGCAGCATTGAACGACCCACTCGTAATGTAATTCATATTGTGTGAGGCCTGGTTACACAAGTCACCTAACGCTTGTATAGGGTTTTTGTGCGAAGAAGTTTCGAACACCGGCATGGCTCAGTGGTAGAATCCTGGGCCGGACCCATGTTAAAACCCCAATCCATCCGGGATATTTTTTTTTCTTGTTTATTTTTTTTATTTCGTCCGAAAGTGGTGACGAAAAACTACGGCACCCTTGTTGTGATCACATAACAGCTTTCGCTATAAAATGTGGCAGATTCCACGCATTGTGGGAATCGATGTATTTCGAAGCAGCCAGCAAGGAGCAAATCATGCTGTACACAACATGCATGTAATGATTTACATGTTAGGACCTGTCAATTATGTTTGTCATACAGTCACGTCTCGCAATACAAACTTTGTTGTATATCAAGCCAGCGAAACAGCCGCGAGCACACCTTGAGCATGGCATGTAAATGACGTTGTACATGACATACATGTCATGATTTTCATATAACCGCCTGCCATTTATGTTCGTCATACAGTCACGTCACGCAATACCAATTTTGGTGTATATCAAGCCAGCGAAATGACCACGAGCGCACCATGAGCGTGCAATGACCCAGCGATCTCTGGGGCAACAGACCAAAAGCTAATTCTTTTCTTGAACGCTCCCTACTGTACGAAAGCACCGGGGACATCCGTGGGAATTCAAAAATCCCAACAAGCGTATTGAACTTCAAAAAAATTACACCATCTCCCGCTAAAGGGAACCATGTGTAGACGTGAAGCAGCGGGCGCTAACGATCACACTGGCGGCGGCGTTGACGCTGGCGCTCATCGCAGCGTTGCGCAGGAGAGAAAACTGGGGAGGCGCAAAGCACGCAGTGATGGAGCGGTGTTTCCTACTGGAACATGTCAATCGCTGCTAATGGGCAATGAGAGACAGAAGACTCCGACTGGACACAGAGACCTGCAGTCCGCTTTTAGTTAACGCGCACGCTGCGAATTTTTTATTGTTCAACAACGCACAGGAGAAATCTCCCACCGGCACCACCTTGGAGGTCAAGATCCATTGCCATATATACGGGGTGGCCAGTGAAAGGTTGTGCAGCGCGAGCAGTCGGTTTTTTCAACCAAGAAACTCGCTAGCAGACGCTGCCGGCGTTGGCGTCGCGAGGCGAGAGAAGGGGGGGGCGTAGGAGAGGGGGGGACGCGCATGCGCAGTGGGGAGTGTGGACGCCGCGGGCAGGGATGCCTAGAGGAGAGAGGGGGGAAGCGTAGGAGAGGGAGAGAGAGAGAGGGGGGACGCGCATGCGCAGTGGGAGTGTGGACGCCGCGGGCAGGTATGCCTAGAGGAGAGAGGGAGAGCGTAGGAGGGGAGAGAGGAGGGGAGGCGCATGGGCAGTGAGGGTGTGGTTGCCGCGGGGAGGGATGCCTAGAGGAGAGAGAGGGGGAAACGGTTTTTTTTTAAAGGGTTTGCGCATGCGCAGTAAGGGATGTCACGCCACACACCGGATTAAGCTCCGCCATAAGATGCTTCACATCTAATAAATATCTACTCGTTGCTAAGCCGGCGTTGTGTAGTGTACTTGTTTCCAATTACATGAATTTTTTTCAAAAGTTGTAAAAGTAAGTTGTGCTGGCTCCAGATGTTGCTTTTATATGTATAACCATTTTTCAACTTCATAACTAGCATATTCTACCTGTCATAAGTATACCGAGCAGATGTGTAATGGTTGGCAGCGCCACTTTTGTGTATAACGTCTTAATTTGTTCTGCGAAGCCGCTATCATAGTACACCAAGTCCGCAATGTCGCTGTGCCAAAACAATGCATTATTCAGTTATGAATTCACATGTATTGTTCTCACAGCATAATTAGAATATTTGTCGTTCCATTATGAATTCCAGTGCTCTTTTGATGCAATACAATGAAATAAAATTTTTAGCATCAAAGCACTATCTACCACTTCCACCTTGTCTGAAACATCACCCATTCCAAAACTTTTACCCGAAGACGATTCCATGTAGCAAAACGTGGTCTACATTTGAATGTGTGTGACGATTTGCTTGGATTATTAGGAATGCTACTCAATAACGTAATATGTATTTCATTATTATTTTTGTAATCCTTTCTATGTACTTTTCACCTACGTGACAACCTGTAGCATAAGGCGTATTGGCCCTTCGAACACATTGCTTGAAAAATTCCTTGGCCGTATTGAGAGTATCACGAGATATCTAAATTGTTCTGAAAATCATTCTCAGGCGAAATATGGCTTGAAACAAGATGAAATCAATTGTTTGATCACAATGCCTTATTCCGGTACTATCCCATGTTTGCACCACGTCATGCCATGTTCCGGTACTATCCCGCACGGCCTAGGCACCACGTCTTGGAAAACTCATGACGTGGTGCATAGGCTGTGCACTCAAATATCACTGCGTAATATGTTCGCACTTAACTTTTATACCTGTTTTGTTTCGGGGACAGTGTCAAATAGCGTGACCAATTCGAACAAGAGAGAGATGGATATGTTATGTCGATGAGTTAGTGCCTATTGAGAAGTCTTTCCTTCGGCATCTTTTCGTAAATTTCACAGGGTATCAAGCGTCACTTGTTCATGGTTGCATATTTGAAACCTTCTTCATAAATCTGTACTACAAAGATGTGTTTTACTGTACTCTATCGGGAGCACGCTTAAAAAGTCAGTTTCGCCACAAGGGCGAAACAATTAATGCGATAGCAAGAAATTTGAAAATCACACGAAGAACTACAAGCAGCTCCATACTTATAGCGCGTCGCTGAAGCACAAAGAAGGACGCCCCACAAGAACGCGGAGGTATCAACAGGACAAGCGTTAACTAAAAACTGTTATAATTACTTGGTCTCCGTGTTTGAGCAACACGCTACAAGTGTCCACAAAACAGAAGCCGACGCTGGTGTATATTTCTTTTTCTTTTAAACTGCGGCACATGGAATTATCCCTCTGCGTCTCCTGCCACGCGGGGGCGTCTGACGCAAAGTGTGCCCGGTGTTCTGTTTTTTTCCTTCTACATCATGAGTGGGTACAGAAGGGGACCACTTTTTTCGTGCGCATCTGAAGGGCAGTTTTCAAATTGAAAGAAAGTATAGGGGCGATGTGTAATAGAAAACACGCTCAAGCTGCTCCGAGTTCTGCGTGCCACCAGAGGTAAATGGGGCATATAAATAGCTCGCCATTATTTCACCGCAACATGAATGCGCGTGGTTGAGTGGTCTAACGCAGCGCGCTGCGCAGTGAGGGGTCACTGGTTCGAATCCCCGATCGGGTGCTTTGGAAATCTTCTCTTCTGAATTATTCTTTTTGTGCCTCTATATATATATATATATATATATATATATATATATATATATATATATATATATATATATATACGGGGCATGACGTTGAGGCGACCGCAAAAGTCCACTGAGAGCGTCTATATAATTTCCATTGCAGTAGAACACCACCTCAGGAAGAAAGTAAAATTGCTTTTTAACGACTGCGGTTACGGTTCGCGGCGGCGCGCTTACCGGTCAACAGAAGAGCATGGCAACTCCTGGACCACTGTGGTGGCTTCCGTAACGCACGAATAAGCAATGTCGTATACTAAAGCGCTTCAAAAGTGAATATGATCCAAAGTTGCCTTGTGGCGTTGTTGTAACGGAAGACAGTATAAATGCATTTTGCCGGCATTTATATGGAGAAAGGAGCGTGCTCCATTAGAGAATTACACAAATCACTTCGTAAAAGATTGGTGATTTTCGAATTTTGAAGAAACACTGATTCTGGAAAAACGCATCAACATAGGGCACGAGAGGGACGCTTCTAAATAGTATGGTGTATTTACACCTTCAGCTGTAGCCCATATTGAAGCATCCGATCGAACCGCAGGGCTTTTCTTATATAAGAAACATCTTCCTTCCAGCTGTTGAAAAAGCAAACCGGTGTGAGATTTTCGGAACAAATTATTTTAATCATGCCACAACGCAGTGAACCACACGATGTAGGATGTACATGTGCACTCACTCAATTTCAGCACCAGATTCCTCTCTCAGTATTCACTTCATTCGGCTCAACTTTTATGTTCATTCGTGTAACCAAAGCCAAAGGTGAGAACAGTCTCACCGTTGGCAATAATAAATCGACGTTCATTATCACTGTTCAGAATATATGAGAAAGATTTCGAATGATAGCGTAAAATCTTTGTTAATTGCGAGTGCCACAGGTCTACTCAAACCAAAACCAAGTTTGCGGTCACTATAGTAGCGTCCATCTAGATCAAGGGCTCGTTCTTTCGCATGGTCTATTTCACAGTTGTCCAGATTGTTTAATGTGGTAAAAAGGTTTTTTTTAATCACTAGGTAAATAACAACACTCGGAACGAATATGCTGATCATTCCCTCGAAGCTACAATTGTTTCTATGAAAAAGAGAGAATTTCAGATAGTTTTCCAGGAATGGTTAATCAAAATTATGAAATGTTTCAGAGCTTATCGCAATAAATACACGTTTTTTCAAAAAATACACACGTAAAGTGCTCACAACCTAAACCACTGACTATGCGACAAAAGTATTCCTTTTGGGAGAAGATGCGATCGAAGATCATGAAAATAGCCATTTGTACAATGAATAAACACAATCATTCGCTAGAAGAGAAGAATGTATCGGGATCCATGGAGTAGCAGATATTTTTCGGCTACTAAGATGTTTTGTTTCCGAGAAACCCGTATGGATTTCCTTGTGGCTTCGTGGTACAAACAGGTGGTCGTCACTTTTCATTTCTTACCCTTTCGCCTCCTTGTGAGAATCCGCAGAATGGTTTTCAGACGTACATTGCCGCTTTAGTGCCGGACTAATTCAATTCTTACTACAGTCTTGGCTACAGATACCTCTAGTTACCTTATCGTACGAGAGTCAGAATTTCTTACCTTTTAAGGCAAGTGCGTGACATTTTACAATGAACCTCACGTGTAAATATTGCTACGCAAAACAAAACACATCAATTCCGTTCATGTTTTTCTTTTGAGGGCATTGTAAAACGGCGTGACTCATTTGAACGAAGGGGAGACCAGGATATGTCAACATACCCCCTGTCTGTGGTGAATTTCTTTCACTTCACGCATTTGTTTAAAATTTTGCAAGGTGTAAAATGTCACCCAAGTTTTCTCACTTGGACTTCTTGGGATTAACATTTTGTAAAAAAAATAGATTCATTGCATTCTTCAAGCAACGATGCTTGAAAAAAAAAACCTGCCGGAAGAAAGCTCGTCTGGCGTCGAAAGGGAATCGCTGAAGGAAACCTACACTCGCTATCTGGAAAAACACAAAGCAGATTTTCTTGACGTATTGGTGCCCTATACGCGTGTGTTGTTATTCAGCAAATTCATGGCGGTCTGCATTTCAGTAAAAGCTTATTACTTGGGATGTAATTTTACCTGATACCGAGCGGTGCCGTAGCGCTTCCCTTGCTCGGCTGCTGACCCGAAGGTCGCTGGTGCGATACCGGTTGCAGTGGTCGCATTTCGATGGAGGCTGTATGCTAGAGGCCCCCATACTGTGCGATCTCAGTGAACGTTAAAGAACACCGGATGGTCAAATGTTCCTTAGCCCTCCAGTATCGCGTCTCTCATAATCATATCGTGATTACATCTCACAGGCCATTGCTCTTCAGTATTATATGTACATTAAGTACGGTGTTTCAATATTTGCCAGTGAATTGGTTTTAAATGGTCGTCTAGCAGGCAAAACGAATTTCTTTTGGAAGCTGTTACTAATCGCGAAAGCAGGAGTTCTCGCAGCACAAAAGTATCTTTATTTGTGACAACCTTTTTCGGAAGATTGTCTCCATTTTTACTGCCCTGGTGATCGTGGAAGACAAGTCATTTACACAATAACTGAATAGAATAAATCAAGACTTGAGTGTGTCATTTTCATTCAATTCCTGCTAACGACTTGGACTAGAAATATATGAAGGTGGCTTTCTGAGCTTCTAAGCCCGGAGTTTGCAAGCATGTTGGTCCGAGGGAACTCTGCTAAGCCTCATTAAGTGCCACACAACCTTCCCTCCTCCTCCCCCCCTTTTATACAAACATTGTTCATTATGTTCACGCTACAATCAAGTATATGAATTCAAAATCAAGAGTATATAAAAAATTCATTCACTGACAATAACTGAACTCACTCTCCTTGCACCCGCAAATCAATGCGAGTCACACTCAGGCCAGCCGCATGTCGGCGGCTGGATTCATCCGATTCCTTGCTTACTTTTCAGATAGGCTAGTGTCGAGAATTCGTGCTCACAAGCATATGCTGCTGCAAATGGCTGCAGCATCACCCTGCCTTATCTTCGGCACCTATCATCAGACATGAGAAATGCGCATGGTGGTAATATAAGGCCTCCAAAATTCAAATGCAGTAGGTTAGCCACGTGGCCTGTTTTTGGAGTCTAGCTGCTGACGCGATTTATTGCGCAGCTCGCGCATTTCTGTTATGCGTGGAGATGTGATTATCGACATTTGGGTGTGAGTAATAGAAGTTCCTCAGATCGATCGCACTTCGGGTTTGCAGACTAATTGACTTAGCGAGTGCGGAACCAAGAAAAAAAATGCGCCCACCTCCCCGAAGGGAATCGTGAGGAAATGCGAATGCATTTCGCGCGCGCTTCACTCCATTTATATATGGTGGTTGTGGTTCGAAGAAGGAAAAGGCGCCTGATTTCTGCAGCCCGGTCGGGAGCAAGGCGCAGCGCCCTTTTTTTTTTTGCTTTTTCTTGTTTTTTTAATTGTTTTTTATTTATTTTTTTAAAATTTTTTTTTCATGTATAGCTCCGCCGAGCTCCGCCGCAGTCCGCTTTTAGTTCACCCGCACGCTGCGAATTTTTTATTGTTCAACAACGCACAGGAGAAATCTCCCACCGGCACCACCTTGGAGGTCAAGATTCATTGCCATATATACGGGGTGGCCAGTGAACGGTTGTGCAGCGCGAGCAGTCGGTTTTTTCAACCAAGAAACTCGCTAGCAGACGCTGCCTGTGTCGGCGTCGCGAGGCGAGAAGATGGAAGGGGGGAGCGTAGGAGAGGAGGAGAGAGAGAGGGGGGGGCGCGCATGCGCAGTGGGAGTGTGGACGGCGCGGGCAGGGATGCCTAGAGGAGAGAGGGGGGGGAGCGTAGCAGGGGGAGAGAGGAGGGGAGGCGCATGCGCAGTGAGGGTGTGGTTGCCGCGGGGAGGGATGCCTAGAGGAGAGAGAGGGAAAGAGGAGGTTTTTTATTTTTATTTTTTTTGAAAGGGTTTGCGCATGCGCAGTAAGGGTGGTCACGACGCACACCACCACCACCGGATTAAGCTTCGCCATAAGATGATTCACATCTAACACCTGCCGGCGCGCACACCTCCTCAACCTATCCTCCTCCTCCTCCTCCGCGGACAACGCCAACGCCAACGCCGGACGCCTGACATAGCCCGACTATGAAATGCATTCGCATTTAAAATTGATCAGTGGCCCCACGGAACCACAAGGAGGGGCCTGCAGAACCGCTAGGTTCCGCGGAACCCACTTTGAGAAACCATGTTCTAAGCAATGTGCGTGACATGGTATATGAACTATGCGTGCAAATATTACTACCAAAAACTACACATGTGTATTTCATGTATTTTGCTCCTACTTTTTTGGGTTACATTTGGGTTATGAACAGCGGTGGCGGTGCAGGAGAGCGCTTCCTGTACAAAAATTCTCTATGAATGACATGTGAATTGCGCAAAAAGTAAGTGTTCTAAAGGCCAGGCCATTACAAAGCACTCGCACATTATTAATCATCATCGGAAAAAGCGCCTCAGAAAGTGAGGAGCTGCGTAGGTTCTCGTGTTGTCTTTCGGACGCGTAGTTGACCCTTCGCTGATTCGCAAAAGAAAGAGTCATGGCGTAGCGCGCAAGTGTACTTGCCGTACGCAATCTATGATAATTTGAAACGGCCAATGTTACGCGCACAGTCGTTCGTTTGCTTACTGCATGGTCGAGGCATGCACCGAGAACTGAAGCAAACCTAACAATTGAGAATTCGATGCGCACCGGGCCACAATGCGCAATCACGTTCTACATTTGAATGCCCAGCTTAAGCGTCCTCCAAGTTATTTGGTATGGCGTTCTTTGCATGCTTATAATCGATGATACTTATGAAATATGCTGTCTATGTTTCAGAGCACACTTAGTATACATTTAATAATGCTACCCTATTGAAATTATGTCCACGATATGAATGGTGGATAATACCATCCATCATTAGTGTGGATCATGGTGCTGGAATATGGTGGCATACGGTGCATGCTGGCGTATAATGGATGTTGGCGTATGATGGATGATACTGACGCATGGTGGTTGCTGGTACGTGATGGATGCTGGAGAACAACAGAACGTGACACGGCTCTACAGCGTCAGGACCATCGGTCTTAGTGGCCTCATAGATACGCACATTGTATATAATAATCGTATACAAGGCAATGTGGAAAGTATGAGTACACAAAATCATAAAAACCAATGAATAAATAAAGCTTCGCCTACTAGTAGTCGAATGCGCCACCTTCGGATCGCGAGCCGTGTACTTTATCACTACGCCACACTGGTACGTGTTTTGCTTTCCGTAGAATTGCTAGTCAACATAGTAATACGCCTTTTAACTTCAGCTTTGTATCTGTATACCCAAGACAAGCGCGATCTTCAGCTCCTACTAAACGTTACATATTTATCAAACAGAAAAAATTACTTCCGAAAACGAATGACATGTCAGTAATGGCAACCGCGCTAACATTATGTTATAACTCACAAGTGAACTCACAAAAAGACAGTGGATCGATGAGCAAGTACAGGCTACCGACTGTTACTGCCATGTTTAATATCCCAGGGGCCACACAAAGCGCACATCCCGCCCTCTTTCTGCGGTCACTGTCTTATCAGCGCTATGGCTTCAATGATCCCTATCGCGCTCTTTCCAAGGGGCGACATGTGCAAAGGCATTAAGCCGACTCTAAGCTCATTATGTTTAGTAATTATAAGAGGTCGGTATTTTGCCTATAAAGATAGGATTGAAGTACATTCTGGCGATTCATATGCTAAAACCAAAATTTTATGATGAGGGTTACGGTAAAATATAGATTAATTTTGACCCCTTGTGGCGTTTTAAGTTGTTTGTACGGTTGAGTTCCTCAATAAAGGCTTTGCACTGTGCTTCCATTGCAATGTGGCTATAGCAGCGGAAGAATCTTCGCTGCTATAGAAACTTTTTGGAAGTTCAGTCTTTCATCAAAATGATAAATATATGGTTCCTTTGTTTTTTGTTTCTCTTCTTTGTAGTTTATCTCTATGTAGATTCCGTATTTTGAAGTGTGTCGCAAACTCGTATTATGACTGTCTGGTCATGCCATGAATAATGTGAAAATCCCGTCGCGTTCTTCGTCAAACTCTTTCCTACAGAAATGTCTGGCACATACAAATCTACCACGGTACGCGGTATGCGGGTATGCGCCACAGGTGTTGGACAGTTTATATCTACCGAGGAACGGCGAGAACAGACATTGGTAATTTAAATGTGAGAGCGTGGAGAAAAGCTGACATCGTGAGAGTTGACCCGACGAATGCAAAGAATATATTTAACGGTCCCTAGCAGGAATCGAACCCTAGCATGCTGCGTGGCAATCAAATATTCTACCACAGAGCCACGGCAGGTCTCGGAAATCCTGTGGAAAAAAAATTGGGGGACCCTTAAGCTTCGCCTTTAAGAGTTGAACGCGATAGCGATATCCCATCCCTAGTGCGTATTTCAATCACTTAGTGCATACTATGTAATGGGTAGTATGCTTTAAACCAGGAGAAATTATGCGCGGCAAATGTGGGAAATGTTTTCGAACTTGCTATGCACCCACTACGTGGTGTTAAGGGGAATACGCGCAGTAAAGGTGTGTGCCGTTTGTAATGGGTGGCTGGCTTTAAACTATGGAATCGTTAAGATAGTCACATATTCTGACGCCCGATGGCAATGTACGCTTGTACCACGCAATATTCCTGGGATATTACATGTTATATTGCGACGCCTATTTAAAGGACGCTTGCGTTTGCGAAGCATGGAAGTTATTTTCACTGCATTTCCAAGCAGAGGAAGTTATTTTCACAGTATTTCTAAGCAGAGGCATGGCTGTGTGGTAGAACACCTGCTTGCCACGCAGACAACCCGGGTTCGATCCTCACTCGAACCCGAAAAATTTTATTTATTTTATTAGCATCTTTCTCGATTTTTCGGTCACGGACAAGATGATGATTCTCCCTCACAACGAACGACGCCGACGCCGACACCGACGCCGACGCCGGAATTTCTGCAAAACGAGCTCTTTAACGCTGTCGCGTTAAAAGACCTTATGCAGGATTAATGTCTGCCTCTGAATGAGGCAGACAAGCCACTCATACAATAATCCAATGCAATAAATGGCAAAGTAATGAAGAATTGGTCCTGCTCCCGGGAGATGAATACATTTTTCGCCAACTAAGAGGCTATCTTTCTGAGAAATGTGTTTAGATTTCCCTGTGGATTCGTGCTACAGACGAGTTTAAATTGAAAATCCTATTCAAAATCCTGAGTTGGTGGATGCTGGTATCGTGGCTGGATATGGTGAAAATAATAGTGGATGTGGCGGAAATAATAGTCGATAAGCTGGAAGCTGTGGTGGTCATAATGGCTGATGATGGCGATAGTGGAAAAAATGGCGGCAGATGGTGGTGGTGGTGGCGAGGCACTGATGGTGACAGTGGACAATTCTTGCTGATAATGGCGATGCAAAATATGTTTTGCTGGATGGCTTGGAGAAAAAGCTGGATGAAGGTGGCATAACGGAAACATGGTGGATTATGCTGGCATGATGGAAATGCACGTGGCGCAGATGTGAAATTAGTTATTTAGTTATTTTTAACCTTTGCCTATCGAATTTGCAAAAAAATATGTTTATAGTCCAAACAAGCCAACGCCGATCATTACGCTTTCTAGCACGCTTTTTTTATTCATGCGGCGTCACTGCCACCTCCATTTTTGTGGAGCGCAGTATCCGTGAATGTTTACATTTCCTGTACGTACTTATATCAGTTTGACATCCGCGATGTGGTGCTGTATTGTGATGTTTACACGTCTATAGGTGTCGGTGTGAACAGCTACAGCAAATGAGTTATATCGCCGCGCAATTCTAGAATAAATGAGACTTAATTTTTTTCAAGGAGTAGACTAGAAAACAGCCGCCACTTGATATCGCCACGCTAGAAACGCAACTCTGCAAATTCTTGCATACTCATTACCTCTGCTGCACTTTAAGGTAACAGTGAATGTGCATTCAAAGCTGAAATGCACAATCTCTTACCTCCGGCATGCGTCGAGATAAGCACCGTCATGTATGACTTTAACCATCCAATTCTACCACTCCATGTGAATAGAAATCTTTTCAGCGTTTGTTCATTAGCAGTTATCGTCTGCTAGTGAAGGGTTGCCAGCTCAAGTATGCAAGCTGCCCCGCGTCTCAACACGACCCCCGTTCACGTGCTCCTTGTGCCACTGCTCATGGATCCCTCATCTTCATATGCTATCACCATTGCCGAATTTTCTCAGATCACAGTCGCAGCGGCGCATGCCAGTCGAGAAAAAGATTTTAGGGCTCTCACAGCCGCTGCCATGCCACTTCTAGGCTATAATCATTGGCATGCTTAATGATTCTTTAAAGTACTCCCATTTGACTACGCATAATAATTTCAGAGTTTTTGTAGCGAGAGCTACTTTGGCCGTATTCTCACCGTTTCACTGTGGCCGGTAGCCTCACCGCTCCCCGTGTCATCTGGCATGACGTCCTGGAGGAGCCAGTGAAACCGCATTGCACCGTGTTTCCAGTTGGAAATCAGCGTTGTGCGTGTGTGTGCTATTGATGCAGAACTATCGATCGTACTATCGATAGTTCAGTTTATCGTCGGTCGTCGATAAAACTGATCATCATACAGCGTGCCTCGATAAAACTGATTTTATACAGCACGCGTCAAACTTTCCAGCCTTATCACTGGTGGTCGTGCGAGCTCTAGAATAAGCTGGACGGTTCGCGTCCTGCGTGCAATCATAATAAAACGATCTACTATAATGGCGAAACTTCTCGAACACTGAGGCGTGGTCTGCGCCGAGCATTGCTGACAGTCTTTTGTGGGTGCAAAGCGAATGCAGTATAACTCATGCAAGAAACGCGCGTGGTAATATTATGTCTAACAAAGAAAACTAGCCCTTCATTTTACACTTATTTCCTTCACTCAGGAGGTCATGGGGCACAGTCAAGTTCTGACATATAATACTGACTCCACAATCTTTGTGAGCTGGGTTCGGGTGCAGCAAGATAAGCTCGGCCTCTTTGTGAGAAACAAGTGACTGAGATAGCTGACTGGGATAGCGCTTCGGAAAAGCCTCAACTGATGGAAGGGCCCAGAATGAATTCTTCAACCTGAAACCGACTGGCCTGCCAAACGCACTCGTTTCGGCGTCTAAGAAAATAGCTACAAACAAGCAATTCTACAGACAGAATTCCTTCTACAGACACGAGAACTATTTGAACATGTCATGAACCTCAAGAAGTACAGCAGCTTCACTAGGTTTCTTCGCGTTACAGCATTAGTTTAGAGATTTGTGGAAAGGACGCGTATCGCACGAGCACCACATACGCAGCCTATTACCGCAGAAGAGTTGAATTTGGTCGATAAGTGTTGGATAGTAGGAGCTCAACGAAAAGCTTTTTTTTCAAAAATTGGAGCAGTGGTCCAATGGACGCGCGATCTTGAAATGGTATAGAATTGACGACATGCACCCATTTTGGTATGCAGAAGGACTTCATCTTTACAGACGTCTACAGAGAGCGTTACTTTCAATTCAAGAAAATCATCCTCTGAACTTCCCTCAGAACCATTACTTAGACTACCCAGGCAGCACAGAACGTTGGCCCGGTGTTGGCGACAGATTGGCAGTTCCTGGCCCAAGGACGGCGCATGATTGACAACATGCCGCCAATATTGGCCTGCCAGTTTAATAGAACGGTGATGTTGGACCAGTATTGACAATGTGCCGCCAATATTGGCTGTGCCAGTCTAATAGAACGGTGACATTGGACCAGTTTTGACAACGTGCCGCCAATAACGGCTGTGCCAGTCTAATAGAACTGTGATGTTGGACCAGCATTCAGAACTTGCCGCCAATATCGGCTGTGCCAGCCTAATAGAACGGAAACATTGGGCTGAGTTATAAGAAGCCAATATGAGCTGAGCCATCCAATTAAACCGGAATTATTGGCCCGTCTTTCGAACGATATTGCCGACGTCGGCTGAAGAGTGAACTTCGTTGGCATAACATCGGGCCGTTATGTGCCAATTTCTGCGCCCGCTGTTGTTTGGCGCTCTTGTGGTCCGACATCACGCGTCGATTTTTCAAGTTTGAGAGTGTAATGTACCAGACACAACGTAAGAAACATATGTTAGTGATTAAATTATACACAGCTCGTTGATTATGCATGATCGTTGGTCGCGGCGATAGCAAGCAGAACACACGATACGATTTGTGTCCGATCCGACGTCGACGTTGGTTGCGTTGCGAACAGCAGCGGAAACTGCGGTTGCTTCGTCGTACAGAAGCACCGAATCGTACGCCTGACAGCGACAAACTGGGTAAATTTTTCTGGGTTAAATATAGTTGCGCGAGTACAATCGGCGCGCTCGACGTCGGATCGGGCACAAATCGTATCGTACTCGCGCAAAGACTATTTAACCGAGAAAAATTTACCCAGTATGTCGCTTGTCAGGCTTACGATTCGGTGCTTCTGTACGACGAAGCAACCACGGTTTCCGCTGCCATTCGCAACGCAACCGTAACGGCGTGCTCGACGTCCAGATCGGACACAAATCGTATCGTGTGTCCTACCTTGCTATCGCCGCGACCGATTTGGCTGTTTCGCGTTCACAGCGCAGTGCCGGTTAACGGCACTTGCAGATGCTTGACGAGTGGGAAGTTGAGGTTATCAGTTGGGTATGAGCGTTGCGGTGATTGAATCGCACAATGTATGCAGTGGCCGTAATCTGACACACGTACCCACACACGCGCACAGCTATATTCATGGAACGACGTCCCACGCGAATTCCCCTGCAACATCGCTGCGAACGGACGGTAAAGTGTGGCGGAGTGCGTGGGCGGCGGGCACCTTATCTTCGCGCCGGGTCGTTGCGAGTTCGAATTTCGTTGTACTGCATTATTTACATACATAGTTTATATGTACCCTACTCTGCCCAAAACAGCAGTTTCCGTGGTGCGTTGACTGTGCGCAGTACGACGAAAAAAAAGCGTTTCCGTGAGTTCGTGTGCTGACATAGAACATAACACGCCGAACCGTTAATAACAAAAACCACGCACGCTCACGGCGGCAGCGCTACTTCGATTAAATGCAGAACCAGAGATGCACCCCCCTTCCAACCCCACCTACTATTCTCCTTAAATAGATAGTAAGAGGCGAGCGTTCCGCACATATCTGGCAAGCTGGTTACTGAAGTGGAAAATTTTATTTTAGATCCGGCCGCTATCCTTTGTTATCAGTTTATCGTTTCCTGGTGGCGCTAAGGCTTGGCGTCTTTCGGGAGATCAGTGGACGTGACGTGCCCATACGGAGGATACGTCAGAAATCGCGGCAGTCTCCCGGAAAATCGGGAGAATCTTTTGGCAGCTCGTGTCAGGCCTGGTCATTCAAACTGAAAGGCATGTTTATGATTAAATCTCTCAAGCTACGATTGTTGCAGTTATTGCAACCAACAAGCTGGCGTGAGTGTCTCTTGGTAATATACTACCAGTATACTGAAAACTGTTGCCTGTGCTGTCAGCAGCTGTGCATTGGGCATGAGCTCTGTTTAAATTTCTTTCTCACAGCGTCTCTCCACCTACTTCAATCCTTATCTTTCTAGTTTTCTTTCTCCAGACTCAGTGTACCAGAGCAAACAGTGTTGTTGTGCTCAGTGACATCTTTATTTGCCTTAATTATCACATATATTTCTGTACGCAATTCTGTGCATATGTGCGTCCAGGAGGTCCTAATCAGTGGGAGAGCTGAACAGAACTACAAGCAGTTAAGGGTAATGGAGCGGTGCAAGCCAAAGTAGCTGGTGTATATCGCTCTTGCCATATATTAATTGTCATCATATACTGCTCTACACAAATGAAGTTCTCATTGAGTCTTCATATTCATGTATTACCTATAGGAACATGTTTCCTCAAAGCTTTTTGAACTGCAACAACCATTTTCACCTTTGCTTTGACATGCAGATAAGATATTAAGCTTATCTGCATTAGTAAATTTTGAAATGGCCACTGTTGCCAGAGAAGCAGTTTAATTGATGAGCCACAGGAGGCACAAAAATGCAGATGGGCACTTTGTAGTTAAAGGCAATGGCGTAGACAAGGAATAGCACATCAGGCACATGGCCCACCCCCCGAAATTTTCTGCAGGGGAGACCGAACTCAGAATAACACATACCCGACACTTGCCTGCCCGGACGCCACTTAAGACCAAGGACGTCACCGCCTTACCCTCCACCACACAAATTTTTTTGCGCAACCCACTGGTTAAAGCAACCACGCATAAAAAATTTTGTCAAGGTTTGTGCAGCTTATGCTTGCAAACCGTTATTTTTTCCCAAAGGAAACAAATATATAATCTTAGCAAGTGTTAGTAGTACTCTGCCCACCTGATGTGTAGCTAACGTAAAGGACACGCCCTGCTTCTCGAGCTAGGAATATATACGGAGCACATCGCCACTGCAGAGATACCCAGCTTCAACAAGGAAAGGGCCCACCTGCCGTAATTAGTTCGCACTTTTCAAGTTTTCCGCTGTCTCCAGAAAGCCTGGCTGAGTGAGCACTGCATCCAGTGCAAGGAGGCAGCCATGACAAGGTCCCACTTACAAAACAGTCACCAGCTGAGAAGAAGCAATGACACGCCAACCATCCAAAACAGAGCATCCAAGAAAGGAGCAGCAACTACTCTTACAGAGGATAAAAAACCTGCTAACAGCTGAAAGTATGCAGTCGTGCTGATCTCCAAGCCAAGTATGATAAGGGTATACTGAGAAGAGATTTTGAAGATACGCCACCAGCAGATGACAAAATCAGGACAGAGCTTTCTCTTCATCATACGAACGTTCTTCAGCTGATAAGGCGAGTAAGTCACTGCACGGCACAAACAAGTGCACTAGGGGGAGCTGTCACATGAGGTTGTCAGCAGTCAGAGGACACAGACTAAAATAACAGTAGAAAGAACAACAGAAAACCCATAGCAAAAGTTACCATGCTTTTGAGTTTTTGTTTTGTGTGCAAATGAAGCTAGCAAAAGGTGGAACACTAGATAAAAGTGCCGCAGTCAACACCTGCAAGTTACAGCTTTCATAAGAATACAAAGCACCGAAGATACATGCAAAGAGCTACCTTACGAAAGCGACTGAAGGCTGTGTGGCCCTGACCGAGACAGCACTACAACCAAAAAGGAGAGCCTTTCAGCCACGTCAGCAGTTCAGGCACAACACTGAAAAGTCACGAAAACATATGTCCAATGCCTTCGTTGCATGAGAACGTTAAAAGGAATGTAGGTATGTACACAAATGCTATAAGCACCGATGAAAAAAAACGATCCCTCATATTGCCACGCGCTATTCTTATTTTCACTTTTGTTGTATTCGGTTTTCGCCCACAAAGACCGTCAGCAAAGCTCAGCTCAAACCGCGCCTTATTGTTCTACAACCTTCGCGATTATTGTAGATCGTTTTGTTAAGATCGCGCGCAAGACGCGACCACTCGAGATTATTCCAGAGCGTACGCGATGACCAGTGATAAGGCTAGAATGTTCGACGCGTGATGCATAAAAGCCGGCGCGCTCCAACGATCTCCAGTTGATCGACGGCCGACGCTCTGTTCGCCGCTATCAGTGCCAGTGTGTATTGCTCTATTCTTACTTTCCGTTTACCGGCCACAAGTTCGGCCAAATAAACAGTTTCATCTTGGATACGTCGCATGCTGCCTTCGTCGACGTCAAGACCCCGTGACAATATATCCGGCTCTTGCTCCATGCACCGACAGAAGATACTCACACCTGGATCCTCAACAATGGCTTCGTACAGCTCTCGAATGTACCCTCAAGTGTGCTGACGCCAAGTGGACGAGACAGGATAGCAGACTACATTGTGACACAATGAACGTGTCAACCACTAACCACGGACTTATGCTAGAGTGGATGCCGTCTTGAACACCCGCCACTGGTGCCAACTCGACATTCCAAACGGAAATCTCGACCTCCCAGACAACATAAGATTGTTCCGACTACCTGCTGTCTCTCGCCATTCCGTGAAACAAGGGTATGCACACACCCAACTCATCATTAGGTGGTTCAAATCCTCTTGCTTCCAGGCTTCTAGACACTGACTCGCCGAATTCCTCTCTCTAAGCTCACCACCTTCATCAGCTCTGGGAGTGTGTTCAAAATTAAAGTAGACAGAGGATATTGGCGGGGGTGCATGCACATGGTAAAATGGCAACCTGGGCGAGTTGGTAATGGTTCATACTTCAAAATAGCAGCGCACGAACAAAACGAGCCCACTAAAGGGAGAGGAAACGACACACACAACAAGCACATGGTATTCCTCGGACAAACAAGCAATGGCCTGCATCGTCATCTTTGATCAGCTTTTGCTTCTGTCCCATCCGTTATAGTCATGTTGACATTTTAATGAACTTGCACTACATGAAAGGCACGAAAAAGTAATTAGAGAAGAGTATAATAGGTGTGTAAACTTTCAAATGTATTTTAATTATTCCAGCACTTACATTGCATGTGTTAGAAATAAAACATCAAAATGTTGCTCTAGTGACATTGTGTGTATTTTATACAGAAATATTTATACTGTGTTTCTGCTATCTTTCCACATGGGTGGCAGTAGCCAGGCTTGCTTCAACTAGAGTGAGGCTTGGAAGCTTATGAGCAGAATGAAGATCAACGTGCATTCTTGTATAGTCCCTGTCAGGCTCAACTTGCACGTTCCTCACTTTCTATAGCCTGTGTTAAAATCTGATGCTGTGCCTTGCTGCAAATAATTTTTCTATATGAAAAGTGCTGTCACTGTTCTCTTACTTAATTTGCTTTTCATTAGTGTTCCATTCAATTAGTTGCAGCAATATTTGCAACAATGACTAGAGCTGTCGGCAACAAGTTCACTGCATTGCGCTAATGCTGCGGGGGAATCTGAATGGCATTATTTCAGTGTGCTGGAATGAACGTGAAAAATAATAAATTGGGCAGCACTGTACATAACAATTAAGGCAACAGTGAAGTCGAGAAGAGTTCGTAGTAGTGGATTTTCAGATGAACAAATTGGGAAAGAGCTACTATGTGAATGTCTGGTGCACACAGCAAGCTTCCCGGTTTTAGAATGGCACGACAAAAAAGGCAAACAGAC
Source organism: Rhipicephalus appendiculatus (assembly GCA_030522465.1). Taxonomy (NCBI): domain Eukaryota; kingdom Metazoa; phylum Arthropoda; class Arachnida; order Ixodida; family Ixodidae; genus Rhipicephalus; species Rhipicephalus appendiculatus. The sequence continues at coordinate 25,813 of JALIZH010027665.1, forward strand.
TAACGAGCCACACATACACAAGCTTCCTGAGTAGTCTTGTCATGATATGTTTCAGAAGCATAGGTCGGCGAAAGTTGTGGAGCTCACTCAGACTCACTCGTGAAATATATTTTGCCCTTCGGACTCAATCAGACTCAGATTCACCAAAATATTCCTAAACCGAGATCACTTGGACTCAGATTCACAGAAATTTTTCTCAGCCGGGTTCACTCGGACTCAGACTCACCAAAGTATTACTCACTTGGACTCACTAAGACTCAGACTCATGGCTCTATCTGAGTATGAGTGAATCTGACTGAGCCGAATCATGGGTCTGTTAGCCTAGAATTGGCTTTCTCAAACATGGTGTCAATGCTCTTTAAACCACTATCTCGCACAATCGGTGCTCTACTTGGCGCCTTGTGACCTCGTTTCTTCCAATATATGATATCAGTGGGTGCAATCCACTAAAGATATTTTTATAGAAAGAGATGACTTACAAGAGATATTTTGGTCAACAATTCCCGGGAAAGAGTTTCCAGGGGGGGGGTTGTGATGGAGGCTACGGCACCTCCTCCTCCATAACTCAAGCCTCTGATCAATAAATAATTAGCAGGCGTATGAATGCTGGGGCTTTGAAGTATGTGTGAGTCGTCGTGAGTAGAAACATCAGCCGATGTGATGGCTGATAATGATTGCTGAAGTTGAGTAAATAGAACCATAGATCGACAAAAAAACCGCCAGGCCTGCGCGGAACTCGCAGCACAGCCACAGCGAAAGCTGGAAGAGTGGCCTTTCTAGGGCCTTTTTTAAACATTATTGGGGCAACTACAACAACCGCACTTGAATGGTACCCACTACGCCATAAATCACCATAATTTTTGTGTAGTGGGGAAGCGTCTACTATGCCATTATTCTTCATTCTTCAGAAAAGCGTGGTACCCGCACCACTCTTGTAACGCATTATGTGCACTTTGTTGGTGCTGTGGCTGACGACGATGAAGAATTTTGCCTCAGGCTTTTGTAATGGGTTGGAGCATTGAACGACCCACTCGTTACGCAATTCGATTTGTGTGACGCTTGGTTCTTACTGTGCTGTTCTAAAACGCTTAACAACACACGTGAACGCGATTCCTTACCCGACACGAAGCCTGCCTAGGGTCAGTTTGCACCACAGTTTCAAGCAGCGGCGTAGCTCAGTGGTAGAGTGCTGGGCTGCCACGCAGAAGACCCGGGTTCGAATCCCATTCGGTCATTAGTGTTTTTTATTTATTTAGTTTTTTTCTTATTTCGTGCGATATTGGTTACGGACACCGGCGGCGGCGGTGGCGGCAGCGGCGGCGACGGCGGCGGCGGCGGACAACTACGGCGCAGAAACGACCCTTGTGATCTCATAACAGCTTTCGCTGAAAAGTGTAGCTCTCTCAGACTCCCTCTAGAAACACATTTTGCGCCTAGGGCTCACTCGAACCCAGACTCACCAATATTTTCTCTCAACCGGACTCACTCGGACTCAGACGCACTAAAATGTTTCTCAACCGGACTCACTGGGACTCAAACTCACTAATATATTACTCATCCGGACTCACTCAGACTCACGGCTCGATCTGAGTCTGAGTGAGTCGACTCATGAGTGAGTTCGCCAACCTATGTTCAAAAGTAATCAGAACTAATCGAGACGGCACATTCAAAATGAAAAACATTCATGTATCAGCTTTCCTTGAATCGCATTGCAGGATAAACGAAACTTTAACCTTAATGAATAACTTGTTTTTTATTTTTTGTGTTCTGCTGGTCACTTGTTGTGGGTAGCCATGTGGCTGTATAAATCTGTTCTGTAATGTTGAATAAACTTCAGTTGCGAGTCGGCGCTTGTGTTTGTGTGGCTCATTAGTCTTTTCGTCGTCTTTGTTCTGTTGTTCTAAAATCATGCATCCGTACCAACTCACCGAACTTTCGGTCCTACTTAAGCTTTGTGGCTCCTATAGTTGCATGTATTGCTAAACCACTGTCAGAGTTATGACCAAACATACCTCTCAAAATGCTTGGAGGACCATTTGACTTATGGCAGGGTTCACAGCATTTGTCACATTGGTTATTTGAACATTGCTTTTTGCTGTCCAGAGGCGCATGCACCTTCTTAATCTTTCATTTTTTGTAATTAAATGTGGCTTTACCTTCAGCGATTATGATGCGAGTGAGTTGGGAAAGACAAGCATGACTTACATCAATGAGCTTGTTGATGTTGTTGATGTATACAATTAAAAGAACGCTCAAGGCACGTGAGCATGCATGCTGTCTTTTATGCCAACTGATAAAAAATGCCGGTATTTATAATAGTGCCTGGACCTTCTTTGAGTGAGATCTGGTTGCCGAGGTCAAGCTCACATCAAACACAAACTTACACTTGTTTTTTCATAGTGCCTGAAAGCATAGGTACCAGGCCATAGAAAGTTAAAATAACTTCTTCACTCTTTTTTGTGGCACTCAAGAGCTAGCACATTAGCAACCCTCTCGAAAACATAGATTTACTCAATAGTATGAGATATCACACTAGAGCAGTTATTCATTATTTTTTTATAGTTATCATATCACAAATGCCATAAATTAAATCGTCCTTTTTTTCGCACCTAAATTATTATTTCGAGATACCAAATTCGGTGCATAAATAAAATACAAAACAAAATTTGCCCAAAAGCCTGAAGAACTGATGCTGGTAGAGGCTTTTTTCATCTACTTTACTTGAAACCGCGGTCAACGTGCAATTTTTAAGCACGGCCTTGTAGAGAATGTTGTTTGACGTTATGTAAATAACTGGATATTTTTGCTGTTTCAGGCCATTTGTGTACTGGTGATGACATCTGCATAGGTAGTGAATCATCTGTTTTGTTTTTGTATAGCACTTCAGTAAAGGTTACTGAAAAGAAAAGTTTTGTAAAGTGGGCAGCTTGGCACACATGAGGGACAGTTTTCAGCCCGTATTATTCCGTTAAAATGTGTACAGGAGTCAAGTTCCCTGCTATCATATGTGTCTTCCTGTGCGCTGTCACTGAGCTAGTAGGTCGAAGCTTCTTCATAATGTCATATAGACGAGATGTGTAGTCACCGGCAGGAATGTGGGCTTCGTGTTGATCAGACTGAAAGAACGTGGTCACTTGGCAGACGTACAGTCACCCCGAAAACAAGTTTTACAGTGCTGCAGCCAATGTGTTCTTGAATGTCACGCATATATGTCCCATTTCATTGCTCATTGGGAGGCAGGCTGCAGTAGAATGTCGGCCCAAATTGGCTTTCTCTATCTGCTTTGATTGAGGACGGCATGCCGAAGCGATGCAGCCAGCTGCTACAAAATCAGGAGCAACAGTTACAGCTGTAATGTCTGGAATCGGAGTGTATTCCACCCAACGCTTGAAACAATCAACACGAGCCAACAAGTTTGGCTTTGGCGAGGTGGCAATGGCACGATAAGATCCACAAAAATGTGGTTGAATCATGTGTTTGGGGCTGCAATGTCTCAATGTGACTGAATCTTGAAGTGCTGCAAAGTTATCGGCACTGGTGGAACACCCACGTGATGCTACACCTTATGTTACCTACCTGGGGAAGCTTTGGATTGCCCGGGTATTTGGGTGTGAAGGACTATGATGTCAGTACTAATTGTGTTTTCAAGTGGCCATAAATGGTCAATGCTTGTGTCACAACATATGTGCCACAGCAAATGTCTCCTGTTTCTAGCTAAGGACTGTGCACCACTGAAAGTCTAGCAACATCAAAGCTTATAATTCTTGCAGATGGCATAATTTGTTATTATGTCAAGCAGTTGCCACTTTTTCTCGGTCTATTCCTCTGAGACAGGTGAAAGCGTTGATTGGGCTATGTGAAAGGGCATTAGTGACAGTGTTGTCAGCTCCCTTGATGTGGCTAATGTCTGTACTGAATTCTGATATCTTTGACTTCTGGCGGCGCCCTGCACATTAATGACCACATGATTGTGTTTAGAATGTTATTTCATGCAATGCGATTTTTATTCACCCAGTATTTTGTTTATTTGAGTCAAAGAAAGCTGGAGAGGTTATTTCACAACATCCAACTCCATTTGCATAATTGAGTGAAATGACGAGTGCGTGGAGAGCATTTTCTCCATGAGATTTCAACAAATCGAGATGTTTATCTAGATCTTCGTTCGAACCCCGTATTAATTATTGGTGTCTGAATGTAAATGAAACTTGCTCCAATGTATTTCTAAATGTGAAATTAGCTGCTTCAGGGTGCTCCTAAATGCAAGATTACCGGCTCCCAAGTGCTCCAATATGGAAATTTTTCCTGCGCCAAAGTGAACCAAAATAAAAATTTTCCTGCTCCAGTTGCTCCAAAGCAGAAGTCCTCGGTAGCATCATTGCTCATGTCATTCTCAGAGAACATTTAAGTTTTGCCGGCACGCTGCTAAACCTTGTGCGAAAAGAAAGTTCCAAGTTTCATATAAGTTATGCATCTGACTTGTAAGTTTGGTGGGGAGAAGTTCATGTGGTGTGGTGCTGCTTTACCCCCACACCTTTGTGGGCACAATAAATTCTGCAGGATCATAACCTGTGCGGGTTGCGATCACTCAGTGACAAATTGCAACCCACAACCAAAGGTAATTGGTCTGTGAGCGACCTGAAGTCACAAACTTGGTGGTAAGAGAATGCGGGCCACTTTTAGAGCAGATGCAGTCACTGCACTGTACTTCGCACTGTGGCAACATTGGAAACTCGACAGTCATCTTCGTGCTGCTGAAAGTATTCCTTCACTACTTTATTATGGTCTATCACTTGTTGTGAAATTACCTTGACTGCAGGTGGCTCATTTCTTGATTCCCGTCTAATGAAAGCTTGGCATTATCTTCAGCCATAGCTCGCACCTCCTTGTCCGTCTGTTGTGGGGCGTCGACAACATTATTGTCAAATATGACTCAATGAGAGCTCTCTGCTTGAATGCCTCCTTGAATTAAAGGCACACTCACAGGCCCAATGGCTCATCATCCAGGTTGGGCAATTCCTCGCTGTCAGGGTTGTAATTTCCCCTGAAACCCGCTTTCCTCAAGCAGTTATTATTAAAGAACCCTTGACACCGAAACTGAATCTTTGACATGTTTGTGTTGTCTGATTGTCCGGTATTCGTGGACACATGTAACCGATTATTAGTGGCAGACTTAGCCTTTAAGATACTTCAGTTTGGTTTTAGAGCAAGCGTGAGTGCTCACATTAGTTGGCGGCACCTCACAACATCCCCACTTGTATGATGTAGAAGGGGCCCTTTGCAGTGTTCCACGAGTAAAGTGAGTGTTGTCGACACCACAGGATATTTGTGGGGTGTACACCGTTTCACGACTGGCACCCCGCAATGGCTATTGTTATTCACCCCTCTCTCTCTCTGTTGTCGGGCTCCTCTCAAAGCAGTTATGGCTGCTTTGGCTAGGAATGCCTTTTTTGGTGAGGGGGACACGTGCTTCACAGGCATAACTTATACTGAAGCACCAACATCATTGCTATCCTTGCCGCACGCGAAGCCTCAATTTGAAAACAGTGCTTTCAACGTCACCACAGCTTGGGTGCAAGTTATCTTAGGTGCTCCTCCACTGTGAGTTGATAAAACGGAAGCTTGGGCCAGTTGGTGATTTGGAATCAACATGTTTGCGCAGCGCAAAGACGAGGACATAGGGAGCCTGTGTTGTGTCCTCCCTACGCCCTCGTCTTTCTTGCGCTGTGCAAATATGTTGATCCCACTGTGAGGCGCTAGTTTCTTATGATTTTAGGAAGGCGTGTTGAAGTATCGCTAAAATGTTCACAGTTAATGGTGGTAGCATTAATTATAATACTAATAGCATTTACTATTGGTAATTTACGACATTACCAGACCCAAAGCTACAAATCGCAGTAAAAAAAGCTGCAAACAACAATTTTGCTGTCAGGGGTCCTTCAACATCTCTTTTTAGCCTTTTCAAGATGCCTGCGAACACTTAGATTGATATTTGATGTAGATTTTGAATTCCCGATTCCTCTACATGTCGAAGAGCTTTTGTAGAGTCACTCGACCAGGTGTGTGCAGTAGGAAGCTTTCACAGAGTGCGTTATACCTTGATCAGTTGGCTGGGTTGCAGATGTCGCATTTCAGGGAAAGGTAAACCAAGCCAGCTCAATTGCTTCTAGATAAGCTGTGACTTGAGTTCTCGTTCAAAACGAGGAGCACCAGCTTCTGCTTCATCTTTTGCCTACGAAAGTGCAACAGCCAGGTGTTTAAAAAGTCTGTTTATCCGTGCTTTTGTGTTGGCAGTGTAGTGAACAGTCATGCTTATGTACTGCTAGGTGTGAGGCTGCTTGTAATTCCCAGAAAACAGCAGTTTTTTTTTATGTTCAGACCGTAATACAACAAAGTACCTGGTCAAATCCTTCTTAGAGCACTTCTGTGCCAGTGGTTGCCTGAAAGAGTGGGTTAGGTTTCACCTAAAAAGAAGCCCACTTTCATCGGCATTAAGCACATCCCTATCTTTGCGCCTCGCAAGAAGCTTCAGCGGTTAATTTGCTTTCCACTCTGGCGCAACGTCCGCACTGGTGTTGTCGCATTCACTACAGCCTTCCAGGAACTGCACTCCATGCCTTGCCGTGCATAGTTATAGCAATCTTTCGCAGATTGTCACACCGTTGCATCCGGGGACTTTAGCTAATTCTTCCCCCTTACTTTATTTATTTATTTATTGACAATACCTTGTTAATAAATAAATAATTGTGTCCGAATCATATAGATGTCACTTCTATAACTTCTTGCTTCTATCTGCTTTGATAGTAGGTAATCGGGGCGTCAAGACATCAGACAAGTGTGTAAGGGCCTGCACACGTTGACCGGCCTTTTCCTAGTTATTACGGGGACAGTTATTACATGTAAAGAACTGCCTTGCAACAAAAGAAGGTACAAGTTCATCAGCAGTTCACATGTAAGCCTGTCGTCTTGAGAATGAAGCTTTGAACTAGGCTATAAATTAATAATAATATGTGGGGTTTAACGTCCAAAAACCACGATATGATTATGAGAGACGCCGTAGTGGAGGACTCCGGAAATTTTGACCATCTGGTGTTCTTTAACGTGCACAGACATCGCACAGTACACGGGCCTCTACCATTTCGCCTCCATCGAAATGCGACCACCGCGACCGGGATCGAACCCGCGACCTTCGGGTCAGCAGCCGAGCACCCCTAGCCACTGATCCACCGAGGCGGACCAGGCTATAAATTGTGTCTGTTTTCAGTGTAGTGGATAAAGCGTTGTTAGCTATCTGAATATGGTGCGTGTAGTGTAGGGTAGTTGAGAAGAGGCTTTAGCGTGACACAGCTGGGGACAGCGATAATGGTAAGAAAGCTCTGTTAACCTATTCAAATCGTGTTTCACAACAAACAGCCTACGTCGACCTGATCTGTGCATCTATTTTTAAATGAAACTTTGTACTCTTTCCCTATTTATATATCAAATATTTCGCTGCTGTGGTCATCGACATATGTATAGCATTAAAGGAGCACTGACATTAAATTTCAAAATCGAGATGCGTCCTTCATTCGATTGCTCGGCGTGGATAGGTCTTCTTGGCCAAATTTGAACGGCGTCTGTCGCGTGGAAGTTATTTTATTTCGAGGGAAAACAGCGTATGAAAGCTCAACGTAAAACTGAGTGTCCTGTTTGTCGAGGCCAGTTTGATTGCTAAAGTAGATGCCTACTTTGTAAGCGCCCCCCTCGATTGATGTTAACACAAAGGAAATCGCGTATCTGAACGATGCAGGCTTACACTTCTAATACGGTTCTTGCTGTTTTCATCTGTAGTATAAGTACAACATGTTTCACAAATAAAAATTCAGTTGCAAGTAGCACACGTCCTGTACTCTTCCTTGATCCCTGTCTTTTAAGCTATAAGGCTTCATTGAACGTAACAAACTAGCCCAGAAGTCTGTTCTCTTGTATTTCTCTACATTCACTCGGTTAGTTGGGCATGTTGGTGGATAATTTAAAAATACTGTAGCAAAAAAAAACAAAAAAAAGCAGACAGGCAGAACAAGAGGACAAGTATGAGTGCTGAACTTCTAACTTTTAGAGGGAATTAGTGCTCATTTATATATGCCATCTAATCAAGATGGCATAGTGTGTGTGTGTGGGGGGGGGGGGGGTAAATAAGCGAGCTCTTTATCTGCAAACGTGACAGAGGCCAAGATTAGAAATGCTTCAGATTCTATGATTTCTTATTTTGCACAAGTTTTGCTCACCTCAAAGACGTATTGACACGATTCAAGGCATCTCAAAAAGGATATTTTTCATTCCCTTTGCGTGCAATGTTAATGCCCTTCGAACATCAGAGGCAGGAAACACGTATAAAATATTTTAGTTTATTAAGAGGACCCCTAGACCACTCGGAGTTCAAAGACGAGGGAGTGGTTTCTTTCTTGCCTTCACTACCCTTCCTACAGGCCATGTCTATTTCTTCATAAGGGATGTGTACAATGTTGGCAATGGGCGTTGAGCTTATCAGGTGACTTAGAATGGAAAATTGAGCTAGTTGGTATAGATTCATGGTTAGGACAGTGCAGTGCTCACAAAAAGGATAAGGCATAGAAGAAGTGCACACGACATGTGCTGACTCTCAACTGAATTTTTATTCTGAAAAACATGCAAAAAAGGAAACAAGAAAAAAAATTAACCGAGTCACGTAACATGTGCTTCAAATCAGAAGAATTTCCCTGGCTGTTGCCCTTTAAAGGAGCCCTGCAACACTTTTCGAGCATGGTCAGAAAACGCTACCGATCGGTAGTTGAGGCTCCCAAGAACACGTGAGCCAAATATTATAGCGCAGCACGCGACCTGGAATTTACAATAAATTCTCAAAGTCAGCTAAAAATTGTTTTCTCTTTTCTGAAAAATGACGCTACATGCTCAAAAATCACTCGTCACAGCCATTGTATCAGCCATTGGCTGATTTGAGCGTGGGGCGCTCGGTCGTTACTGGGGCCGCCATGGGAGGCCGCGACCTGTCCTCGCGTGCGTGCAATCGCACTGACAAGCCGCATATTCAGGGGGGAAAAAAGGTGCTCAAGGCCACGAGGCACACGTGACGTATTTTCTTTCCCCGTACCATCCCCCTCTCTGCTTAGCTTCCAGTGCTTTCGTTGGGACGAGAAAAGAGAGAATGCAATTGCAGCGTGCGACAAATCTTTGTAACTCCACTCGCACTGGACGGATTCTAAAAAATCGTAGCGGCGGTGAATTCGTGGGCAATACGCTCAACACTTTTCCAAGTAGCCATCGCTGCAACATGTTTCCAAGAAGCCATGGAATGGATTCACTAAAGTAGCGTATTCCCTCACAAATTCACAACCGCAAAAATTTTTAGAATCCGCCCAGTGCAAGCGGAGTTACAAAGATTTGTCGCACGCTGCAATTGCATTCTCTCTTCTCTCGTCTCAATGAAAGCGCTGGAAGCGAAGCAGGGAAGGATGGCACAGGGGAAGAATATACGTCACGTGTGCCTCGTGACCTTGCGCACTTTTTCTCTAGTTTTTTTTCTTCGAGCCAAGCGCTAACTTCAAAGTAAAGTTTATTCTCAGAATCCTCGCCTATTTATCAAAGATCACAATACCACATCTCCCTGGAAAGAACGACTGATGCTGCTAAGAATGTCATGACGCCTACACATCTTGATCGGCTCTGATAACTAAAATGAAACGCCCAAAAACCGTGAAGTCAAACACTGATACACTCAAAACAATCATAATAAAAACACGCTTGCTCAGACTGGAGGCTTCCTTTCACACGGCAAGCGTCGAAGCCAGGTTGGCCGAAAGAAGGCTACCTCACACGGGTGTAGGCTCAGTGAAGCCTGGCTAACACATACGGATTCATTCTTAAGAATTAAAAACGCTTCTATGATTTCTCTGGACATCTTGTTACGGTTCCAGTACAACACCGCCGTCGTCAATGCGGCAGTGCGGTTGTGAACCACTTTTGTCTGACACCGCGGTGTTGTACCAGAACCGTAACAAGATGTCCAGAGAAATCATAGAAACTTTTTTAATTCTTAAGAATGAGTCCGCATGTGTTAGCCAGGCTTCACTGAGCCTACACCTGTGTGAGGTAGCCTTCCATTCGGCCAACCTGGCTGCGATGGTTGCCGCGTGAAAGGAAGCCTCCATTCTGAGCATGTGTGTTTTTATTATGATTGTTTTGAGTGTATCAGTGTTTGACTTCGTGGTTTTTGCACGTTTCATTTTAGTTATAAGAGCCGATCAAGATGTATAGGTGTCATGACATTCTTAGCAGCATCAGTCGTTCTTTCCATGGTGATAATGAGGTATTGTGATCTTTGATAAATAGGCGAGCATTCTGAGAATAACTTTAATTTGAAGTTAGCGCTTGTCTCGTCTACTTATTCCTTCCTTGTGCCCGTGTTTCTTTGCGCTACCTGCCTTAACAGGGATTTTTGAACCTGTAGCATCATTTGTCGAGAGAAAAGAAAGCAATTTTTAGCTGACTTTGAGAATTTATTGTAAATTCCTGGTCGCGTGCTGCGCAATAATATTTGGCTCGCGTGTTCTCGGGAGCCTCAACTACTGATTGGCAGCGTTTTCTGACCATGCTCAAAAAGTGCTGCAGGGCCCCGTTAACAAAGCATGCACACAACGCAATCTAAGGCAAATTGCCCCACTGCCGACCAAATACTGGTATTCTTTATCCAAAATCTTAATCTATGGCTGGCTAACGCATCTTTCGTTGCTTCCTTTGAAGGCCTCGATAATATCTCGGGCAAGCTGCTTTTCATGCCTAAAAAGAACCACGGTGTCAGTAAAGTGCGGGGGACACCCGCACTCACGACAATGATCTGCTAAGTGAGAATGCGTCTCTTGCGTTAATGAACCCTTACGTTCACCAATCGAACATTCAGGCACGTTCCACTCTGCCCTATTAAGATCTACCGCAGGACAATGGGATCTGATACACGATTTCTTCTTCGCAGTCAACTAATTGGACAGGTGTTTAAAACCGCATTCGCTTTTTAGGGGCGAAGCTCCTAAGGGTGTGGGTCTGTCCCTCCTCTGTAGTTGTTGTAGTTGTAGTTGTAGGTAGGTAGGTAGGTAGATAGATAGCCACGTATAGTGGAATGTACCCACTCCACGTGATAAAGATGACGATGACGCATTATAGTGGAGTGTACCCACTACACGTGATAACGATGAAGTACAAGCGCGTTCAAGTATTGTGGAATGTACCCACTGCACGTGGTAACGATGACGATGACGCTGATGACCATGAAATATAAACGCGTTCCAGACCCCACATTCTCTTTCAGCCATGGATGAAAACGATCGAGCTTCGCCCACTCATCATCATTCACTTTGTGGATATGGCGTGATTTTTTGTTTCCTTTGACCCCTCAGCTGTGTGCACTTGTTCATGCAGGCGAACATGCCAGACAACTTGTTTGGAGAGGAAAATATGGCATCCACCCCATGGCGCTTAACGACGTTTTTTTAGGTCATGTGAAAGGTTGTGTGCGTATGGTAAAACAGCGCATCTTTTTCACTAACCTTCAGTTCGTGCAGTCTCTTGCTGCCCTGACTTTTTGGCCTTCAATTTTTTGCATGCCCTTGCGATTGCGACGTCCGGCAGTTCTGCTTTCTTTAATCTAGCCACTTGTTCGTCATAACTGTGGTGGAGACCGTGTACGTGTGTTCTTTCTAGGGCAGAGCGGATGCACGAGAGTGCTGTTCCTTGTCTGATAAGCTTAGAATGGCTAGACCTGAAATCAAGCAACGGTTTCACAGTTCTTGGAAAGTATCGCCAACAAACATGAGTGGGTAAAAATTTCATTTTCAGGTCTAGAAACTGAGTACACTCTTCTTTCATCAGTTCAAGCGTAAATTTAAGCCCAAGCCCGTATTCCTTAAGAACTTTGACTGTTGAAGTAGCTGTTCATTTCTTTTTATAATGGACAAATAGCATTTGTTCTTAATAGGACATTATGACGTCTGCAGTGATTGTTTTTCACAGTCTTATCTTCCATGTGTATTCTACTGCAGTGCTTGATACTTATTTTGTGGTGTTTATTTCTATTCGTGTATGCAGGTGTCTGTGAAAAAGGAAAAGATGTGCCAGAAGCACAGTGTTTCATCAAGACGTGGCTGCCGAAGTCTGTTGACCTCAATGGATGAAGGGAAAGGCGTTTCACAGATGCATTCATAGTGTCGCGGCCCAATCGCTGCTGCCTTCAAAGCAGGGATCTGTGGCAGCCTGCGATGGTCGGCTTCCTGCCCAATCACTGCTTTCAGTACCTTGGCCAGCCCACCATCATTACCTCCATCGCTTGCTGCTGCCTGTAACATTTCGGCCAGCCAGCAGTAATCAGCACCCTGCCCCTGCTGCCCTGGCCAGCCATATGCCCATGGAGCCTTGCTGGGCTCCCCCTACTTTGGGCTGTATTACTGAACAGCAGTAACTTGAAAAACTGAACTGATAAATAAATAGTTTGACTTGTACTTTTATAAATAAAGTTATCTGAAATGTCTTCTAGTATCCTTATTTATAAATTTCTTGTGTGCAGGATATCTGCACCCAGCAGTTGCTTTAGGCGATATTTTTTAGCTAATATTTAATGGAACAGCATTGACGACACTTGCCAGCAAGATAGAGCGTGGAGGAAAGTAGGCAGGTTAACTGGACTTCGTGCAGTTTTATGCCCTACATGTGGGCAGGGGAATGGGCAGCGCAAGAAAAGGCATAAGTGGACGATTTAAAATGATGCAATGTGTTTCGACACTAGGGCATGCAGTAGTCTGTCGCCTTCAAGTATACTACACCGCAGAGCTCGTACGGGGCTGCTATAAGCTCGAAGGCCAGGTTCTGGAGGCGTACTGTAAAGCCTACTGACAAAGAATGCCAGTAGCAGAAGGCGCATACTAATAATGGTTGCATATCGGCAAGCCAGTGGTAGCCAATATTCGTCGTGCAGCGAACATCGGCATAATAATGGCATTATACTGGCTACAAAGTGGCCCTGGAACGGCCTGATGCCGGACGTACATCGGCAACTACGTCGGCAATACAACGGCCCATCGTCGGCATATCTAGAGCGGTCCGGTGTTGACTGCACATCGGCAAATACAATGGCAGAACGTCGGCCCAAGGTTCGCATTAACATCGACCCGACGTCGCAAGAAGTTGCACTTGACCAAAATGCCGACGTCGGGCCATTGTCGGTGCCGATGTTTACCGACGTCGGACCGAGATCGGACCAACGCCGGCGTGCTGCCTGGGTAGTCATCACAAAAATATTAGGCGTATTTCACATGGTGGAGCATCAGCTACATTGACAGTACTTTTTGAGCGGTTCTGGATTTTGGATGGACACCAGGAGACAAAAAAAATTTGATCAACAACTCTCACCGCTGCAAACTTTTGCAAACGAGGCCCATCAGTGTGGAACGTGCCCCACTGCCAGAAGATCGAGCTACTATGCCTAGTCCTGTTGAAGTGGCAGGAATCGATTTTCCAGGCACGTTGTATATCAAATTCAGCAAGAAAGAAGACCAATCAGCCAATGTTTCCATTGTGCTACTTATCTGCGCAACAACAAGAGCGGTACATCTAGAACTGGTAGGTTGCCTCTCAACGGACAGTTTTATTCTTGCCTTCTGGAGGTTTCTTGCTTGTAGAGGTGTGCCTCACATTCCGTACTAGGACAACGTATTGACGTTCAACAATGCCAGCAAAAAACTACATGTCAAAGGGAAACTTATCAGTGGATCCTTGTTAGCTGGCTTTCTCGCCAATCATCGAATATCGTGGAAATTCTTGTGCCTAACGCCACATGATAGGGTGGCTGGTGGGAAAGGCTCATCCGGTTGATCAAGTTAGCTCTTCGAAAAATTGTCGAGAAAGGCAGTCAGGAAGCGACTTCCGTCCTCTGACATACACGTACGCGCAGTCAGGAGAACCATCGCCAGTGTGCCCGGCACAATTTATCCTCTGGGGTTCAATGATGGCTCATCCGGACTCTAATCCACGTGAAACTTCAACCTGGCCGCACACTACTGGGTATGGTGTTAACCGGAAGCTGAAGTATCATCAGAGGCTTCAGCTTCTGATGATACTCCTTTCTCCATCGATGTCCTTTGTGGCATCGATTAAGAAAGGAGTACCTGTTGGAACTGTGGTTTCAGCATCCATACGCGCAAGGATTTAACCAAATTTTAACGGGAGAGGATGTCGTAATACTGAAAGACGACAAAAATAATCGCCGTTTTCGGCCGCTAGCCCGAATACTGGAAGTACAGCCCTGGTCTTGATAAACTGATGCGGGCTTAAACCTTCAAGACTTGACGCAAAAGTCTTTAAAAGACCCGCTCGAGCTCCGCATGACCTGAAAACGCGTACTACTTCGGGTGCGGGGCAGGATGTAAAAAATGATGGAAATAAATCACCAGACATAAAAGGCAGAGAGAAGTAGAAGAACGCGTTAGGGTGCCTTGATGTGCGCTTTCTGCACACGCATTGAGGCACACTAGAACGCGTTCGACCATGGCGACACGATGGCTCCAAGCTCAGTGTCTCTTCAACTGCTAATGTCGTGGCATCAACATAGGCCTTCAAGAAGGGCATTTCTTACGAGCTGCGGCGGAAGCCTGTTCGATCATCTTACCTTACTTCGTATAAATTTTCAGCGTGCATTCTGCTACTAAAGAACACAATAATACAATGACCTTTGTTTCGTTGTGAATCAACCATTTATTTTCCCTCCTCTGTTATCGCAAAAACTCTCACGTTCCACAAGTATCGAACTATTGCACAATTTAAAGAACGTTTCGTTTGCCCATTCAGATATATTCTTCAGATTATACGTCGTCGACCAAAACGAGCATTCTGGTAAGCCTGCGCAAAAGAAGATGTCTATTATGTAGACGTGCAGAGAATCCGTTAGGGCTTAAATAATTCTTGTTATTAGGCTTTGGATTAGTACACCTGCCATATCTGCATTTTTGTTATTACATGCTATGTGCTAACACACTTTTTGAATGAAGACGGAAATGTCTGAAACATGTGTCACATAAGTGATGAGCGCTCTTGTGGACTGCTCAAAGATGGCCGCCGAGCAGTGAATACGAGTGGTCTTCTTTGCTGGCGTCAGGAATGAGGATGAATTCTAAATGTATTTTTCATTTACTTGTCGGCTCGGTGGTATAAGCAAAGTGCTCCCTTCTACAATATCAAATAAATTATCAGTAACATAGTACTGCTGTTGAGGTTACCGATTCTTTGAATTCGTTTAAGAATAACTGCGCAAACCTCACGAAAAATAAGAAATTTGACTAGGGTGTTCTCATACCCACTTTTAAAAGACTGCATGTTAACAAACACAACACGTTTAAGATTTTCCGTCAACACTTAACTATGAAACAGAAATAGATCGTGCATGCCACTTTTGTCCTGGTATGATTAACAAATGACATGATGCAAATTTCGTGATGTGATCTCCCGTGTTTCATTAATATGTCATATACAAGATCGCGAATGCATGCACGGCAAACTTGCGGTAATGAGTGACATCTCATCATATAAATTGCATGACAAGACATCAATTCACACCGAAAGTCTAAAGCGCTAAACAACGACAAGCTCAAAAATTGGGGGCACACAAGTGACTGGGGCTACTAACGACTGCTTATTTGAGTCACACTCAACGGACGTAAACACACTACATATACGCCGTAAATTGAAAACAAAAATTGGGGGGACCCTTAAGCTTCGCCTTTAAGAGTTGAACGCGATAGCGATATCCTGTCCCTAAAGCGTACTTCAGTCACTTAGTGCATACTATGTAATGGGTAGCATGCTTTAAACCACCAGCAATTATACGCGGGAAATGCGGGAAATGTTTTCGAACTTGCTATGCACCCACCATGTGGTCTTAAGAGAATACGTGCGGTAACGTGTGTGCCTTTTGTAATGGGTCGAAGGCTTTGAACCCCAATGTCGTTATGATATTTACATCTTCTGACGCCCGATGGCAGTCTACCCTTGTACCACGTAATATTACTGCGATATTACGTGCTGTATTGCCATGCGCGTTTCTAATTTTCACAGTTGCTGTATCCGGTTTTCGCCCACAAAGACTGTGAGCGACGCTCATCGCAAACCGCGCCTCTTTGTTCGAGAAGCTTCGCGATTCTTATAGATCATTTTGTACAGATTGCGCGCGAAGCGCGAAAACTCAAGTGTCCGCAGCCCATAATGTTTGTAGACGCTGAGCACGGGGTCGACGATCAAGAGGTCGTACGGGAACGTTCTGAGATGGTATCACACGAGGTAAAAGACAGCGCCTTTTCCATCCTGCGGAAGATGAGCACCATTAGCGGGCGGGAAGCGCGCGCGAGCAATCGTCTCAGTGCGCACTTTCTGCTACTCAACATTACAGCCTCGACGCACTAGCGAAAGTCGTCGTCGCGGAAGCAGCCAACGACTCGTAGGCGATGCTGCTTGCCGTTTCTTAGCTCCACAACCCACTCTTCACGCATTTTCTTCTTCCACGGCTACCGGTGCAGCGTTACACCGGACTCCGTTGCGTACGTCCGGCACTGAGGCACCGATCAGTAAGCGCAGCACGCTCATCGCTTTCGGAGGCCACCACTCCTGTTAGAATGAGTTAAGTTGTGTTCGAAATGCGAGAAAACCTCCGCATTCGAACAGACCGCAGCGCAGGTGGAGTTTCAAACTCGTTTACAAAGCACGCGGCAGCGCTCCGCAAGCAGATGACGCGGCCGCTGAGACCGCGTGATCCTGCCAAGATCCTCACGCCGATGGTGGCGCCGGCGTTTCCAGTGGTGGCCTTCGAGACCTATAAAACAAGTTCGGTATTGCATGGCGTGACTGTATGAAGGACATAAATTACAGGTGTTAACACGAAACCCATGACATGTATATCATGTACAGCGTGATTTAAATGCCATGCTCATGGTGCGCTCGCGGTCGTTTCGCTAGCTTGATATACACCAATATTTGTATTCCGTGACTTCATTGTATGACGGACATAAATGGCAGGTGGTGACATGAAAATCATGACATGCATATCATGTACAACGTGATTTACATGTCATACTCATGGTGCGCTCGCAGTCCTTTCGCTAGCTTGATATACACCAATATTTGTATTGCGCGACGCGACTGTATGACGAACATAAATGACAGGTCCTAACATATAAATCAGGACGTGCATGTTATGTACAGCATGATTTGCTCCTTGTTGGCTGCTTCGCTTTACATCGATTCCCACATTGCGTGGAATCTGCCGGCATTTTCTTGTGTTGCGTTTATTTGCGGATTTTATGTATGTATATATATACGTACATATACGGGACATAACGGCAGCGGCAAAAGCCCACTGAGTTTACCTACAATGATATTGCAAAAAAAACAAGGTACGGTAACTCCGCACGGTAACTCACACTATTAGATACATTTAGCAGCAAGAGCCACTGTTATGTATCGCAGGCTAGAATTTGATAATGACATGTATTTAAAAAAAATACTAGCAAACTACCTTTGTCAAGCATACCACGCTCCAGCGGGAGTGAGGGCTTCATTGAGGCTAGAGAGTCAGTTGCTTCATCATAGGCGAACCATCGTCGTCTTGCGTGGGTGGCTTCAACACGAATGATGCAACAAGTCATCATCACCTGATGACGTCACAGATAGCAAAAACTTGTGACGTCATCATGACGTCACATAACATGACGTCAGGTGATGACGCCATTGCATTGAATCTTAGGTTCGTCAAAGGTGGCCGACGCACTGCCTCCATCATCGGAGATGACGGAGGCAGTGCAAAGCTTGGTGAGGGGCAGAGAGCTTGCAATGCCTTCACTCGAGGCAGTACAAAACCACGTTAGGGGCAGAAAGCGTTCGGAAGATGGCTTTCGCCTTCGAGTCGCCTAAGGTGAATAAGAAACTCTCCCAGTTTCTTTTTTTTGATACCGTTAACGCTTCACTAAAGAATAAAACATGAATATCATTTGGCATCTACCACAGTCGTAAGTAGTGGTACCTACGCAGTAGCACTAACGAAGAATTTTGGCAGTGTTCCGAAATTGTTTGTCTGGTTCAAGGAAATTGTTTGTCTGGTTGAGTGTCTTGATGGCCTAGCATTAAAAGTCATTAGGTATGTAGACGACTTTCTTGTCTTTGTTCAGGCTTCCAGTTTTGAACAAACAGTAGCAGACATTATCCATGTTTTCAAAAAATGTGGTCTGAGCTTGGAATTCACCCATGAGTTACCACAAAATAACCGCCTACAGTTCTTATATATTCAATTAGTAACACAAAATGATGATGTGTGTTGGAAGTATAGCCCTCGTTCGGCAAAACCGCTCCTTAATTTCAATTCAGGCCATTCGAAAGTTATTAAGAATGGTATTGCTTTTTCATGTTTGCGTTCTGCACTGTTTAGATCTTGCTCTCATCAGATGGGCACCAGTTTCTCGGAACAAGTGACGAGACCAGCAGACGCAGGTTTTCCGGACGCTAGCGTCCGGCAAACTGTTCAGAAGTTGATCAAGCGAGTTAAGAAAAACGCAAACGATATCGCTACCCATACAGATCCAGAGCATAGGAAATCTTCAGTAGTACTTCCGTACATACACAGACTATCCCACAACTTGAAGAATGTTGCTAGCCGGTTTGGAGTGAGTGTTGTTTTTTCGTCGCCTAATAAGTTGAATAAGGTTTGTGGGATTGTTGAACGGAAACTTAAGAAGCGCGTGTCAGGAGTAACTGAAGAGGGCTGCGGGGTCAAACACGTGACTCCTTTTGTGCAATGTAGGAAGGGTGTCGTCTATCTTTTACCGTTTTCCTGCGGTCGTGTATATATAGGCCAAACAAGTAGGTGCATCAACATTAGGTTGTTGGAACACAGGCGTTCTTTGCAAAGAAATGCATACTCGCATGTGTCCCAACATGCTGCGCTGTGTAATTGCACTCCTATCTTTCATGAAGCTCAAGTTATATCGACGCACAAAGATCAGACTACACGAGAAATAATTGAAGCATATAATATCAAAAAAAGGGGTGAACAATGCATTGGCGTGTCTTCCATAGCCTTACATGATAGCGAGGTTAGGTTCTTGGATAGCACGTTATCTTAACTTTTCTGCTGTTGGAGAGTACACGTGGGGTCTTCAGGTTGTTTCGTTTCTTTTTTTTTTTGGTTAAGATGTCAGCTGACCTGCCGTTTTCCGTTTTAGCGTGGTCACATGGGTGGGAGGGTTGAAGTGTTCTTTTCTTTTTTTCTTTCGTTCATGTTTTCCAAATAAACATTCAGTTGCGAGTCAGCGCTGTGTCTGTCCCTTCTTCTCTTGTGTTCCGCGTCATCTTGCGCTGAGTTAAATTATGTTCATATGTTTGTCTGGTTAACTGGCAAGGCGCATATACCATCACACAGTAATAGTCTTGTTGCATGTGCGATTAGATGAGGCACCCACATTATCAAAAACTAGCTACAACCACCGCGAGTGCATTCCCACGAGCAAGCAGGCGGAGAGCCCGACTGGACCACCATCGCGGCGGGATCGCGGATTGAAGCTACCTTGAAGCAGCCGTTTTTCACATCTCTTCAGGCTAGAAACGTTAGGGCAGCGCTGTAGAGGCAGCAAAAAGACCTTTTCCACAGCGTGCATTGATGCCACGAAACAACTTCTGTGCCGTATTATATGTTGATGTGACTACGGCAGTGCTGTTTGCTATCGAACAAGACTTTGATTTGGGCGAGTTGGTACATGCTTAGTCGGGGAATACAGCGCAAAAAGTACGAGGACCCAGGAACGCAGTACACAGGACGGGCGCTGAACTTACAACTGACGTCTTTATTGCCCCAACCGCTCGTTTTTACAGTGCACAAAACCACGCTCACCATTCCAGTCAACACCGCCACATCACAGCCATCAGGTAAGCGAACTGCATTGTCACGGGTGCACGTGCTAGCTGTCCGTGACGATGCAGTTCGCTTACCTGATGGCTGTGATGTGGCGGTGTTGATTGGAATGGTGAGCGTGGTTTTGTGCACTGTAAAAAACGAGCGGTTGGGGCACTAAAGACGTCAGTTATAAGTTCAGCGCCCGTCCCTGTGTACTGTGTTCCTGTGTCCTCGTACTTTTTGCGCTGTATTCCCCGACTAAGCTGTTTGCTAATTCTTGTGCTGTATGTCGACGCACATACACAGCATGTCGGAGGTAGTGTTCTTGCTGCCTTCTGTGAGGCGATTAGCTTGGGGGTAGTACGTTGTCTGCGTATGGGCATTACCACTGATCGCTAGTGTAGTGCGCACCAACTAACAGATCATTTATCCTCTATGATTAACGCTGAATACTCGCTTCTCTGTAAGATGTTTTCAACCCAGAAATGTCCCACCTCCGCTGCAGGGTCGCACGGGATTGCCTTGTTTTTATATGCATTTGGCGAAGTATTCTGTACCTACTATTTCCCATTATTTTCGGCTCGTTGAAATTCAAAATGCGTCCAAAAGGTCCCCCTTTTTTAAGAATTTTCAAGCATTATGTCAATCATATAAAGGAGCACTGAGAAAAAAATTTCGCGCGCGCTTTTATTAGTGGCATTGAGTCCGATTATCGCGAAATTCAATCGTAATTGCTCCAACGCACAGTTCTCAAACTTACCGCAGCCAGCGGGCCGCAGTCACGCAATTTAGTCCCGCAAGGGCCGAGGCTAAAAGCGAGAGAGAGAAAGTTTGACCAAATTGTCAGCACTGACAATGAAACGTTGCCATTGAAAGAAAACCTTTCCGACAGCTCATACACAGGTCCTTGCTGAATGATATTTAGTTCCAAGATTACAGCAAGATATCGATATCGATTTTCAAGATGAATAACATCTGGACACCGATTCTGACAATGTTTTTGTTATAGGGTGATGTTTCTAGACATGGTGACGACATGGGGTGCCTCGCGAAATCAATGCTTTTGAGCAGTCATATCGGTGTAGATCACGAACATAACCCTTTAAAAAAAATGTTTAAATGTGGCGTGAAGAGTCATGTGAGGGCTGCAGGCCGCAAGCAAGCGGCTCGCGGGCCGCGTGTTTGAGACTTCTGCTTTAATGTATCGTAAAATAATGCCAGCTTGAATGAGTATGACCAATTGTCGCGTATTTCAAGCCACGCATGATACCATAGTAAACTAGCGCTGCACCGTGGTGCAGCAGTATAAAAGATTTTGTGTCGTTCAGAGCGCGCCTTTTGAATGGCAGCCCCGAGTGCGGGCGAGATTGAAGCGATGGTGGCACTGCTCTGTGAATTAGGGTTTGACGCAGTAGGCACGTTCTGCTGCAGAAATTTCTGCCATGCACACAGAGCGCGATACAAGACACGGACAAGGAATGCCGACGCACACACAGCGTTGTGTGTGCGTCACCGTTGGTTGTCCCAGTCTTCTATTGCGCTTTGTTCCTTCCACTGTTTCACCAGCACGTGCAAGCTTCTGCACTGTTTTAGATGTGAAGCATCTTGAATAACTTCACAGAACAGCTTGCACAGAAGTGCAAGCTATTCTGAGGCTGTACCATAGCAGTCCAGAATCCAGAGGACATGATGGATTTTGGAGGACGTACAGAAAGCTCACTGCAAGATTCACTTGGACGAACATGAAAGCGGATGTCGCTAATTACTTTAAAACATGCCACGAATGCCTGCTTTTCAAAGCAAAGTTTAGGCCACGAGGGAATAAAATGGTAATGCCGGTGTACTCGGAGGTACCTTTTGAAGTACTTCACCTCGACTTTGCGGAAGTCAAGAAGAAAGGTGAGGGCGTGCGAAAAACGCAAGCGTTTTTGGTTGCCGTGGATGAGTGCACACGCTATGTTGCTGCTAAGGCCGGCCGTGAAGATTCGAATTCAGTGATGTCACTACTCGAGCGGAATGTGTTCAAGGATGTCAAAGTTATAGTTGCCGACAATGGACCAGCTTTTCGAAGTTTTAAGCTTCGACGATGGGCAGAAGAAAGAGGCATTAAATTACGTTTCGCAGCGCCATAACACCCTGAAGCTAATTCCCTTGCAGAGAGGGTGATTAGGGATCTGAAGATGTTTCTGTCTTTGTACCCAGACTTCAAAGGCGGGTGGAAATCCGCTCTGGAGGCGGCTGTATCGCATCACAATCGCTCCTATACTACAGGACTTGTATGTAGCCCCAACTTCGCGGCTTTCGGAAAGTCAAGCTGGTTGCCTGCTGATCAAGAGCTTGGTTTGGTCGACAAGATCGTTCTCAAGGAAAGACCTATGGCGGAAGAACAGAAACAACGATATCACCAAACCATGAAAATGAACTTCGATAAGCGTCATCGATCAGAGATACCCGATGTGCAGCCTGGAAGCATGATTCTTGTGCGCAAAGGTCTCGACGCGAAGTCTCCGTTCACGGGTCCCTACTTCGTCACCAAGATCGCAAAACAACAAGGCATACTGAAGACAGTATACTACCAGGGACCTCGCGGCAAGATCGAAGAGGCGTCTCTCTCCAATATACTTCCCTACCATCTCCGGAGAGATGGAAACAGGAGCCTGGGAGGATGTAGTGATCCAAGAGAATTGGTTGGAGAAGGCGGAAAAGAAGAGCCAAGAAGAAGAGGTAGAAGAGGACGGGCAGAATGTAAATAAAATGGCTGAAAGCAAACTGCTTTCGTTGGAACTTTATATTGCGTAACGTGACTGAATGACGAACACAGATGACAAGTGGTAATATGAAAATCATGATATGTCATGTTCAACACGACTTGCATGCCGCGCTCGCGGCCAGTTCTAGCTTGATATACACTGTTTGATTTGCATGACGTGTTGGTATGACAGACGTAAATAATAGATCGTAGAATTGAAATCACGAAATCCATGTCACTGTGAGTCTGGCGAGCCTGTCAGGATCCCCTCGTGAAACCAGTGAAAGAGGATAGTGACGAACAAGCGAACGAGCCCTGCACTCCGGCTGGACGACTGGCCCAGGGAGCAGGTGAGGTGCCACTGTCCGCGCTGCCGTCCACAACGGTTGATCGAGTCCCCGCTGTGAGCCACGGTTGCTGCTGCCGTCACAGGGGCTGGCACGACCTTGGTGTGCTGCCGGGACGAAACGCGGTGGCTCAGTGCTGCTACTAAGCTACCAGCCACAAGCGCTTCTACCGCTGCTGCTGCGGCGGATGGCCGGAGCATCGCGAGGGCCGACCCGCGTTGAGGACTGCAAACGAGCCAGGCGGTGCGCCGTCCCCGAGCGACCGGCGTCGGCGTCCACATCAATTATACGACGAGAGAGAGTTATCGCTCAACGACACAATTAGTGCAAGCCAACATATGTTTTGTAGCTGGCGTGCCCCATGTTAAGCGTCAGTGCGTGTTTGTTCATGCGTGGGGTGTGTAAAATAAGTGTGAACGTGTTTTTGTGCACTGGCATGCTGTCTGGGTCTTTCGGGAGCGGTCCTGCCCCAATAACATCACAGTCATGTACAACATGGTTTACAAGCCACGCTACTGGTGCGCTAACGGCCTTTTCACTAGCTTGATATACAATTTTGGTAGTGCATGACGTGACTTTATGACAAACGTAAATGACAAGTCGTAATAGAAAAATAATGACACGTCATGTACAGCATGACCATATACACCATAATTGGTATTGCGTGACGTGACTGTATGACGCGCATAAATGACACGTGGTAATATTGAAATCATGACATGTCATGTGCAACATAATTTCGATGCCACGCTTATGCCACGCTCGTGGCCAATTCGCTAGCTTTGTTTTGCATGTATTGTCAGTATGACAAACATGAATGACAGGTCGTAGAATGAAAATCATGAAATCCATGCCATGTGCAACATGATTTACAAGCCACACTCATTGCGCGCTCGCGGCCGTTTCTTTAGTTTCATATAAATCAAAATTGGTATGGCGTGACGTGACTTTAGGACGAACATAAGAGGCAGGTGGTAACATGAAAGTCAGATGCTTGTCATGTACAGCCATCCATTTTTGTTAACCTGAACGCGCGAGCGTCGACGGCTTCGTCGATAAGTGGTGTTTAACGGAGAACAGCGGCAAAATGAACGAGAATACGTGCATGCCTGCGATGAACAGCCCTGTGCAGCTCTCATCTGCTAGGCTTTTGCGGGAACCGGACACCAGGTCGATGTTCGCGCTTTCAGGTTAAAAAAATGGGCGGCTGTACAACGCCATTTACATGCCACGCTCATGGTGCGCTTGCGTCCAGTTTGCTAGCTTGATATGCATGAAGCAGCATACTGGGTATTGCGCGACATGACTGTATGACCAACCAAAAATGCAGGTGCTAACATCAAAATCACGGCATGCATGACATGTGCAACGTGATTTACATGTCACGCTCATGGTGCACTTGCGTCCAGTTCTCTAGCTTGATATGCACCAAAATTGGTACTGCGCGACATGACTGTATGAAGAACATAAATGACAAACTAAATGACACGTCCTAACATGTAAATTATTTCATGCATGTCATGTATAGCATGACTGGCTCCTTTCTGGCTGCTTCGCATTACAAAGATTCCCGCAATGGATGGGATCTGCGGTTTTCTCTTCGCTTCTGTTCGAGGTTTCTATGCTTTCATGTTCCTTAATGGGTCCAAAAACCAATTTTCGTGGTACCTCTTTTTTTTAGTGCAACGGAGAGCTTACCCAGTGACAGCTTCTAATCACGGAATGGTAGCGCGGAAACACAGTAAAACATTTAAGATCAGAAATCTGCAGGGACTATGAAGTAAAGACACGTGCTATATACAGTGGGAGGTGATCGCGCCAGCGATTATACGTCAGCACCGGAGACAAAAGAAACCCGAAGTATAAATTCGTAATGGTCTCTATCTCAAGCCTGTGCCGCTGTGACTACTGTTTTCTAGTGTGCTAAATTATTTTAGAATCCCTATTGCGTTCTTCCGGGAGTCTTATGGAAGTCCTTTGGCCATATACAAGCTTCATTTTTTCTTTTAGCTAAGCCAATCTGAACTAAGCATCCGGAAACAAAACAACGATTTATACAAGATCGACAGTTCACGTATCACCAGAGACGGACGATTTTTGTGAGTTGTCGATTGACACTCGAGTATGAAAATGCGGTGATCAAACGCGAGCATGCCGCGGCAACTGGTAACCTACGGTCTCTTCCCATTGTTTCTTTTGTGTTCTCGTCGATGGGTAACAAGTGGTAGGATATAGCAGCAGTGCGGTCCATGCAGCAGTAGTAATCATCCACATAACCATCAGTCGACGGGGTTCGGTGTGCCGCAGCGATCTCGCTCGCAAACTTGCATGCTACACTCCAATGCTGCCAATGCAAACGCAGCGCGCATGCGCCACAGCCTGCGTTTCACGGGCAGTCAGGAAGGCAGTCCTGCTTCTCATTTTCTACTTCTTTTTACCCTGTAAGCCGCAGATAAATGAATAGGGACAGGCATATACATATTCAAGTTTCAGTCCTCATTTTAGTGTGCATAAGGGCACCAGACTACGCACAGAAAAGTTAACATGACTCCATAATCTTCATTCAAGACTCTCGGGGTAGCGTACAAGACATACCGGTTTTTGGCATTTAAACGTGATTTCAAGATATAAATAGCGAAAAGGATGTTAGAATCGGTCACTATAACTCACGGCCTTGTCATTTCCACCAGCATGTAACCACACGTTCTGCCACTTGTCGGTCACTTGAACGACATTTTTCTTCTCGCAGCAGAGCTTTCCAGTATTTTCTTGAATGTCCCTAATTCTGACGTCTATTTAACACTCCGCAATTTTACTTGTCAGATTATCTTTCATTGCACCAGCGCTAAGGTCGGCTAGCTTGGTTAGAGCCGGGTATCTGTTCCTGAACGAGATCCTGAATTCGTGTTCTTTATTTCTCAGCGCTAACTCATTGATTGACTTCCTGCTTGCAAGTTTCTTCCGTTCCTTTGTGAAGTATAGGCATAATTGAGACGTTACTATATCATATCTTGCCAAGCACGTCTACATCCTGCACAATATCAGGTTGTGCGCACAGCATGAAGCCCAGTGAATTACATTAATACATGAAACGTATGTTACTTTATTTTCGCCATTAAGGCTATTCCACATCTCCTTCTGGTCCACCCCGGTTTCGGTAGCAGATGTTCAATATGGAAAAATTATTGCTTTCTGCGAACTACACTAATAACTCCCCTCAGCGATTTCCATAACCTTGGGCATATTCTTCAGCTGCGTGGCCACCACCCTGTTTCTTTCTTTCCTTCGTAGTAATGTAGCTCATCAGTACAGTATATTTTGTTTCCACCTTATTCATGACTCATTACGCGTTCTTATGAAAGCTTTCAACTAACTGCTCGTCACAGCTCGATGTAGTCGCGTAGGCCTGAACCACCAGCAACTTGTTCCACTCAATATATTCAGTTACAATACTTGCCACCATAGGTCGGTAAAACTTGTGGAGCTCACTCAGACTCACTCATGAAATATATTTTGCGCTTAGGGCTCACTCGTACTCAGACTCACCAACATTTTTTGTGCGACGGACTCACTCGGACTCACATTCACGAAAATATTCTTCAACCGAACTCACTCGGACTCAAACTCAGCAAAACATTACTCACCCGGACTCACTCAGACTCCGACTCACGGCTCGATCTGAGGCTGAGTGAGTCCGAATGGTATCGACTCATGAGTCCGTTAGCCTATCTTTTTCAACCAAGGTGTCAATGCTCCATAACACGAATCTCTCATGTAACCGTTGCCCTTCTTGGCACCTTTTGATAGTAGTAACTTCGAATACGAATTATGAGTGCTCGTAAACTAGTAAAGTCATTTTTCTTGGAAGAAATGACAACATAAGATATATTTATCAAGAATTTTCTCGGAAGAGTTGGCAAAGGGGGAGGGGGGGGTTAAGGTCAAGTCATTGCCTTACGTCATTCGCGCCTCTGATACTAAATATTGAAATGGTGTATGAAGGACACTGCTTTGGAATATGTGTGAGTAGACGTGAGTATAAACGTGAATACAGGTAAGGCTGATACGAATGTTGAAGATGAGTAGATATGACCATAGGTCGGCAAAAAAAGTGGAAATCACTCAGACTCACTCAAGAAATATATCTAGCGCTTTGGACTCACTCGGACTCGGACTCAACAAAATTTTCCTGAGCCGAACTCACTCGGACTCTCACTCACAAAAATTTTTCTTCAACGAGACTCACTCGAACTCAAACTCACCAAAAATATTACTCAGCCGGACTCACTCAGACTCACGGTTCAGTGTGAGGGAGTCCGAGTGAGTCGACTCATGAGTGAGTTCGTCGACCTGTGCTTGCCACCCTCTCATTAGTGCTGTAGTATTCTTTTGTGTTGCCATTTATGTTCTTATAGATAAGAAACCGCACCCCTCGTTCTCTTTTTTTAAGCGAAGCCACAATAGCATAATACGTGCCCGTTCTTTTACAGGAATGCTTCATATGGCCTTCTAACCTCCCTGAGCGCTAATAAATCCCATTTAACAACCTGAGGTTTCTCAAGTGGTACTTCTAGAGTCGATACATTAGATAACGTTCTAGCGTTAAAGGTTCCATAGATCTGATTCCAATGGCCGCCTGTCCGAACCCGGAGATTCTTACTCCACAGCGCCACAGGTATTTTTTTCAATGAAGCGTAATAGGCGGTCTCTTTACTTTTCTGTGCATATTAGACGCTTTCATTATAGAGGGCAAATGTCAGTATGCTATCCACGAATCTATGGGGAGTTTATGCTTGGACGCTATTCAGCAGTTTCCTTACCACAAAGGCTCTATCGGATATCAAATGTATAGCACTATATTAAATAGGAAGCACACAATATGACGGCATATGTAACAACTGATCAGCCGTTCTATGCAGCCTCATGTTTTGTAATGCCAAGCATCGAGCGCCTACACAAAGTACGACAAGGCAGTATTGCCTCTCACTGAGGCAATACTGCTTACTGGTACCTGGTGTTCCTACCTGGTAATGAGAGTATCACAGCGCACGCCTCACTACTGCAGCACTGTTGCCTGCGTTTGACTTAATGATTACACACGCACTCAGTACGCAAGGAACTCATCATTTATTGCAAGGTGGTGTATCCACGTGTTGCTCAGGGCTCGCGTGCTCTTTTGCTGAGATCAACATATTTTCTTACAGGAGTGTACCATTTCCGAGACGGAGTTTTCGAAAGGCTACGATTAAGACACTATGAGTTAAATCACCATAGAAGATTAACTCACCCCATATATCCTCTATCGGGCCCCTCAGTATCAAGGAGTTCTCACTGGAATATCTCACATAGTATTTATCGCTTGCATTGGTTGCTGTTGCCAGCTGAGGTAAACAAACTTGCACAAGAGGACCAGTGCAAATACCTGCAATGTGTGAATCAGATATTATCAAGTTAAAATTGGGGCCTTCATTGAAGCAACAGGAGGACATTTTCTGTATTATTAAATAATATTTTCAAATGCAAACAAAAACAGCATTCGTAGTTCTCTTCCTATGCTCCTTTCAAGTATAAGTACACTATTCTGCTTAGCAATATGGACTGATTAGAGTACATTGCGCTTTCGAACTGGTTTGTCCAATGCGATATCGTACTGAATATGTACGAAATTTTGTTGTGTGCCATGTTTTAGATACTCTAAGATTTTTGAATTGCATTTCGCTTCAGATATAATCCTTTAGTAGCCACTGACAGATGATGCAAGCGAAGATATTGCCACGGGCATTTATGTATGCAGTTTTCATCCGCAAAAGCTGTTAGCAACGCTCGGTGCAGACCGTGCCGCAATGTTTCGGAAGCTTCGCGATTGTTTGAGATTATTGTGTTAAAATTACGCGCATGGCGCAAACAGCCAAGTCTACACGAGACATTACACGAGCACCAGCGATAACAATGAAAGATTACTAATAATATTAATTTAGACGGTTTAACGTCCCAATATCACGGCATGATAATGAGAGACGCCGTAGTGGAGATCACCGGCGATTTCGACCAACTGGGGTTCTTTAAAGCGCACCGAAGTCTAAAAACACGGGCCACAAGTGTTTTTGCCTCGATCGCAGAATGTAGGCGCTGCGTCCGCGATTCGATCCCGCGACCTACGGGTCAGCAGTACAGCACCATAACCACTAGACCACCGTGGCAGGGGCTGGAATATTTGAAGCCTGATGTATAAAAGGCGACGCGTTCCAATGATGGCCAGATCACTCGACGGACGGTGGCAATTCTCGCCGCTCTCAGTGTACAACGTGAATCGATTGTACCTTGACTTAGCATTTTTCGGACACAAGTTCGTCCAATAAAAGAGTTCCATATTTCCCAGCACTGCTGTATCCTTGTGCGTTGATGCAGCCACGTAACACCTAGTGGAGGTGCTGGTTTCTTCATGTGCCGGGCGCCAACGAAAATCTGGGAGCCAAGTGCACAAAGTGAAGGGGATACAGAAGCCCTCTTGCAGTAAAGAGCTAGCTTCAGGCTGCAAGGTCTTCAGCCGGAGTCAGAAGCCTGCACGACAATACAAGAGCCACGTTAACGAAGGAAGCCGCCACGATAACAGCGCCTGTACAAGCTACATCAGTCCTGCTTCACCTGCCCAGGGAGCCACCGACTTTCCGTGGATCATTTGTGCTAAGTTTCGGGAATGGTTGGAAACATACCGCTGGGTCGCCGTCTTCAACCATTGCGGCAGTCAGGACAACGTGCGGCAAGTTTTTTTTCCCTTCGAAGACGCCTCTAGGGCGTGGTTCGGACACCAAGATTCCACCCTAAAATCATGGGACATTTTCTCAACCACGTATATGGCTAGCCTCCCTAGATTCGTTCGCAAAGAGACAGCCGAAACTGCTCTAAACCAGCGCCCACCTCCGGAGGCAAAATCGTTCACATACCGAACAAAATGAATTTTACGGCCAGCCATCGGGTTGTCGCGCAGCGCTTGCTGAACTTCTAGTCGCAGTGCCGAAGGTACAACGACAAGGTAGATGTATCGGGCAGGTAAAAAGTTCTTTACGGGAACGTTTTTTTTTTTCGAGAAAAATGACCATAATCCTACAACGGTGGTCTTTCCAAGTACTATGCCAGGCTTCTGAATTCCGAATTTGTTCGCTACTTTTCGGCGATATCGTCCGCACGTATGGGCCTCCAAAAGCTATCTTCGTGAAGGCTGTAATGCGGGGGACGATCAACAAGTGCGCCGGACAAGCAGTCGACGTCGGAGTGCTTACGTCTGGACATGTAAACGACGGAAATGTGGAGTTCCTGAAGTCTCAGACTCCACCATGCGAGGTGACCTAAAAAGTAGGCTAGCTAGGCAACACAAGGCGTGGTAGTCATCAAGGCCACCACGCCTGCCCTTAGTTATCCGGATAAGTGCTGGAGGATCAGCCCCGTATAAGGCCGGTGTAGGCCGGCACTGCGGTGGCCTGTAATTGCCTGGCGACGGCGAAGAGGGAAGGTCGTCGGGGCGCCCACTGGATTTCTGCGATATAGTCTTCCATGTCTCGTGATCATTCACCCTAGCTGCGGACGTGGCAACCTTCGAGGCGAAACCACGCATTCCCATATCACGGTACTCACAGCGGTAGTACGTGTGGCCGGCTTCTCCGCAGTGGTCGTGCAGTAAGCGGTGGTCAGGGCGCCCCATAGGTCGGTCTTGCTGGCTATGCAGCCATGGCCGACAGATGGACGAGATGGCGTCAGTGGCGGTGGCGTGAGCTGGCGATGGCACTGCTCTGGTGCGGCATCGTAGCGCTTTCGCAGGGGTGGGTAGCGACTGCGGACATCATCAGCGTCGGTTATGGCTTAAACCCCACGTGACTGCTGCATTTCTATTCATGCGATTTTCGCAGTCGAGTCCAATTAAGGCTGTGGTGAGGGTTCCACCTTGCGCAGCTCCTCCCGCACGATCACTCGGATTGTTTCGCGCAGGTCCCCGGTGCGGATAGCGTGAACAGCTGTGTTTCCTTGGATCGATCGGCGATTGTAATAGCGAGTGCGCATTTCCAGCGTCTTCTCAATCGTCGTAGCTTCTGAGAGAAATTGTTGGACTGTCGAGGAAGGGTTCCTCATCAGCTCAGCGAAGAGCTCTTGCTTTACTCCTGGCATGAGGAAACGTACTCTCTTTTCCCGAGGCATGGCAGGGTGAGTGTGGCGAATCATTGGGTCATTTCCTCCGCGACTGTGGCTACGCTTTCGTTCGGAGTGAGACCCCTTTGTGCGCCCTTTCCTTTCGGACGACGCTGGCCAACGTTTCCAAGAAAGCGCCGCGAAAGATGCCCCAGGTTTGAAGAGTCGATTCCCGATTTGGGAATCAGGTCCTTGCTGCGTCTACCAGGTAAGAGTACACGTGGAGCAACTTAACGACGGAGTTCCAGTTGTTAAATGTTCAGACACTTGCGAACGTCTCGAACTGGTTTCGGGTGCCTGGCTTGGTGATCCACATAAGGGCGGCGGCGCTCTTGGTGGCTCCATCACGATCGCCGCAGGGCAGAATGCGCCCGTCAATATGCCTGTTGTCTTCTTCGCCGTGGCTTCTGGCTTGTCTGGCAGAAGTCCTTATTGGGGGGAATATTATTTTATTCTGCGGCTTGGTCGATTGTCCCTGATAGTGTCGGTGTCTTCTTCACGAATTAGGCTGGGTTCACGGATTCTCAAAACGGCTGCTTGGGCGAGTTGGTGATTCATAATTGCTTGATGTACGAGCGCGTAACGTGAACAGGGACTAAGAAATACAAGGACAAGCGCGTGGTTGATGGGGGCGTCCGGAACATGAACGAACTGCACCTCCAAGAGATGTCACGCGGTCGTAAGATTGACGAAGGCAGCAGTCGGTGTGTTTCAGACGAAACGTTTCATCTCGACGAAGCTGTGCCCGGAAAATGAAAGGAGCAAAGTGCAAGGAATTCAATCTGTACACTGATAGCCACGATAATAGCGTCACCCGTCGAGTGAGTTTATGTGCGGTGTCGTGCATAGGCATTTTTACCTGCGGCATCAAACATTGAAGCCTTATCACTGGGCTCGCATAAGTTCTCGAATAAACTTTACTCGCGTTCTGCCTGTAATCAGAGCATAATTAGCTCAAACGACGTCGAAGCCTCCCAAGCATTGCAGCGTGCTTTACGTCGAGGATTATTCACAGTTTCTGTGCACGAAACACGAATACATCAAAATCAGACAATAAACGCGCGCCGCAATATGTTTCCAGTTTAAGAAGCCGGCAATCGACCTGTGATTTTCGAAGACTCACCAGATGCCTGAAAACTTGTCGTGATATACCTCGTCGAGAAATATACAAGGTTTTTACTTTCCACAAGCTTCAAAATATAGCACACACTCATTTATTGCCCACAGCTACGCCAGCCATTATGGCAACAAGAGAGCGAGCGCCTGGTGCAAGAACTTTCAAAGCCAGCGGGTTCATGGTCATGCTTTTCACACGTCCCTATCACCACTTGTTGCTGGGACATCATCAGCAGATATAATAGGCTCGACAAACAGGTTCGGTCTATTTCACAAATAACTGAGCAGTACCCAAGCCAATGATCTCTGTAAAATACAAATCAACGTAATCGCGAATCCTGTGTTACTGAACAAAAGTTTTCAGGGGCATGCAAGTATGTGTACCACTTGTGTGGCCGAACGCGAAGTTTGAGTACACATCAAATGAAATTACCAAAACATTGTTGCCACACCTTCACCCTCTGTTGCTACACATGTTCACCCTCAATAAGTAGAAATTTTTAGCCAATAGGAAAGGTGAAAGCCCCTCAAGACGTGTTTACCCACGTCATCTCTTTGGCGTCGGCTTGCCTACCTTGTCGATACTTCCTTCCTGCAGTTGATATAACACGGAAAAACCTCTTCGACAACGCCACCGCGCCGTTTATTTCATCTTCGGAAACCGACTTTTACAAGGCGCTTTCGCTGGCGTTTGTGACAAGGAGCATTTTTTATCCCCTAGGTTTGTGAGGAAGGCGATTCTTTTTCAACAGCTTTTTTTACAGCACTAAACGCAGTTATCGCAACCAACCTTCTTTCTTTCCAAAAAAAAAACTGGATATTTGACCTAAATAGCTCGGGAGATTCAGTCGACGCATTTTCAGCGACCATCACGTATCGTTCCTGAGTGTACTGATACAGAGAACAATATAGATTGGTCATGCGTTGGTGAACGAATTACCAACGCTAATGTTCTGGTGTCATCTGCTCAGTTGACATCAAACCACTTTTATGTCTCGGCAGGACTTCGGTAGTCCTAGCGGCATCAAAATAAACGGGCGATCTAAGTAGCCGCGAGAAAAGGTACCTCAGCGTTAGATGAGGCTAAGCGTTGGCAGATTATACCGCTTATTTCTTTCTGCCCGCGCAGAGTGCCAGTAAGAAGCACGAAGTCGAATGGAAGCAGATGCTCTGGGCTGTATGGATGCTTCCATGTTGCTGTACGCCATCGCGGTTAGGATGGCTTCGCATTCGCATTATGTGACGCCTGGTTGATATTGCTACGTAGGTGACATATAGAAAAAAACACCATATCCACGAAGTGAATGATGTC